>JAOYMZ010024890.1:0-17633 GCA_025802335.1 Pinguicula primuliflora | reverse complement strand
AGATGATAAAGGCTTAAAATGATATGAAATGAAGTGTAAATGAGGCCTAAATCACTATATGATTTTGGTCTATCACTTACCAGGACACCCGAAGAAGGAGGATCCGTGGTCACTTCGGGAGGCCCTTCAGATTGTTTTACGTGTCTCAGACTTGATGAGGCTACGGTCGGGACATGTGGCGGTGGTTCCGAGGATATGGGTAGCTCTTTCTGAGGTTTCTCAATAATGAATGGCAAGCTGATCCAATTTAGTGAATCCCGTACTGACTCCCCCTGGTCAATAGATGGAGAAGCATTGTGAAAGTAGAACTCATTTTCAACAAAGTTGCAGTGCACCGTAGTAAAAAGTTTCTCTGTTCTGGGATCATAGCATCTGTAACCTTTTTGATGCACCCCATACCCGACGAACACGCACTTCAGGGAACATGGCTCAAACTTTGTTCGGTTCACTTTTGGAATGTGGACAAAAACGGAACATCTGAATACCTGCGGTGATAGGGTACCGTGGTATGAGATGCTAAGGCCTGGAGTGATGTTGCAAGCTCGAGGATTTTAGTAGGGAGACTATTAGCTAGATAAGTAGCAGTGGATAATGCCTCCGGCCAGTATATATACGGGACCCCAGAATCCAACATTAGAGCACGAGTAATCTCCAACAGAAACCTGTTCTTCCATTCGGCAACTCCATTTTGTTCTGGGCTATAGGGGCATATGGTTTGATGTACCAAACCTTTCTCTGAGCAAAACTTAGTCATCTCGGAATTTACGAATTCTCCTCCATTGTCAGATCGAAGGACCTTAATGGACATGTCAAACTAAATAGCAATCATGTTATAAAACTCAATAGACTTAGCCATAACGTCTGATTTATTCTTCAAAAAATATATCCAAGTCATTCGGCTGCAATCATCAATAAATTGGACAAAGTATTTCAAACTAGAGTCGCCAACTACTGGGGCAGGTCCCCAAACATCAGAATGAATAATATAAAATGGTTTGTCAGCACAAGTCCGGCTAGGCACGAATGACGCCCAATGGGACTTGGCACGTAAACAAGCATCACATGAGATAGGAAAGCCAGAAAAATGCGGAAAAAGCTTCTTTATGTAGTTGTCTGAGGGGTGACCTAGGCACTGGTGCCACAACCAGCTTTTCTGGGATGCAGCACTACGAATGGGGAGGGTTTTGGAAGGTGAAACGACTTCATCCACGTAATACAATCCAGCCCGTTCAGTGCCACGCCTAAGGATCTCCTTCGTCCGGATATCCTACAACACACAAAATGAGGGATACATTAATACCGCACAATTCAACTCTTTCGTCACATGACTGACGGATAACAATCTGTGGGACAAAGCTGGAACATATAGGCAGTTGGATAGTTTGAGACTCGGGGTGATCTCAAGTATCCTAGCTCCCTTGACAGGTAGGAGCTCTCCGTTAGCTGTCTGAATACTTTTCCGTTTAGGACACTGTTTCTCACAAAAATCATCAATATCATATGAGACAGTATCAGTAGCACCACAATAAAAAATCCACTGTTGGTTCTTCCCCTTGATTCTTCTTTCACACGACTTTACAGTTCCCAAATCAGAATTATCCCCAAAACACCCTTTCTTAAAGAATTTTGCATTTGAAATAGTAGAAGGGTAGGGGAGTAATTTCCCCTCCCCACTTATACCTGTCGACTTGTACTCTCTCGAGCCGTGTTTGGGAATCGACCTACTTGTTCCTGCTTCGTTATTTCCGCTCGTCTCCATAGTAAATTTTTCGAAATTGGCCGTATTTGCTCGTGGGTGGATGGGTTGTCGCCTCCCGAAGCCCAGTGCAGCGAATCCGAGTTCATCTTCATCATTCTGGTCCGTTCCTTCTCCCATAGTTGTCGTTCCCCGATTCTGTCCTCCAGATCGTCGGTGAAGAGGGTGGCCGGGCGGATATCCCACAATCCGGTAACAGTCTCTCTTCACATGTCCTATTCTTCAACACTCATCGCAACGTCGTCGGGATGACGAGTTTTTCGATCGGCGACCGCTGTACCCTTTGTTGATTTCGCTGCAACGGTTCGAATTCTGCCCGGTTCTGTGGACTCGGGTCAAAGTATTCGGGTCGGTCTTGGGTCATTGGGATGGATGTATGTTTGTTTTTATTTTTTTTATTATTTATAGTCGGTTACCACGATAACCGACCGTAGGTAACATTTACCGACCACGAACGGTACCTATAGCGGTACCGTTTTTCCTTTACCGACCACCGGTCGATCAGTATCGATAAGGGGTCGGTCGGTAAAAATACCGACCGAGTGACAGGCCTATTCCAAGGGGAAGGAAGTATTACGTGCACAACGGTTGATGAAGAGCCACGACCACGGCGCACGACGCATCAACCGAAACCCAACTGTCGATATGACGTTTTTGATCTCTCCAAACCGTAAATTTTACGAAATTGACTTTTAATTTAATTATTTAATTAATCTCCTATAATCTTTATTCCTAGATGAGGCCGGATATTTTAGTCATTATTTCAAATATGATGTTTCATATTTGAGGGATTGTAACATAATTTTTTAGAATAAGAAAAATATTGTCCTTGTTTGCCTCGTCTCCCCTCCCCCGATCGCAGATCTCTCTCTCCCTCTGGCATTCACCTCGACGTGCAGTCAAGTTCTTAACCATTCCAAGTTGTGTTGTTTATTTTCACCATTTTCTTACTTGCATGAGTTAGACGTACTAGGGGGGACAGAAGAGTGCAAGCAAGGGATTCAACTCGGTGGAAAAATTTACAAGAAACTCTCTCCGAGCTGTGGTTCCAAGAAAGCTGGCGAATGAACATTGGAAAGGGGAATAAAATAAGTTTCTGGGAAGATCACTGGTTAGACAATTACAGCCTGAAGGAAAAATTCCCAAGGCTGTATCGAAAAGCAATGAACCGTGACAGCTCAATTGCAGACCAAGGGTACTGGGACTCCGGCGAATGGGCATGACAATGGCAATGGAAGAGAAGCCTAAATGACTTGGAAATAACTTACTGATCTTGAAGCTTGTCTTGCTAATGTGTATATGCATGAGTTTACTGAGGATCACTGGAGCTGAACAAAGAGTAAAACGGGCACATACCAAGTCAAAGCGGCTTACGAAGACATGGTGAACATCCTCCCACCGCACCTGGACGAAACATCAATTGACAAGCTCAGAACTGTCTGCAATAGGTACACTCCTGCCAAGGTTACCATCTTCCTCTAGTGCCTAGAACCGGACAGACTGCCCACTTTGAGAAACCTGCAAAAAAGGGGGATAATAAGCAGTGAAGTGAGCATCCTCTGCGGCATATGCAATACTGAAGAGGAAGACGCAGCTCATATATTTAACAGGTGCCCTAGCTCAGCCAAGGTATGGGAAGAAGTTTACAAATGGCTGAGAATCCAACTGCCAGCACCACATTATCACTCTCTGCAAGGATTTCTGGACCTAAAACCAGCAAGAGGAAGGAAATCTTTGAAAAATCATATGGGACGCAACAACTTGGCAGATTTGGAGATCCAGGAACAAAGCTCATTTTGACAACTCAAATTCCATTCCATATGAGAGGTGTATCTTTACTCAGCTTACAACATGGGGCTGGATAAAATCAAAAGGAAAGGAGTGGGTGTAATTAATCTCGATGTCAAGCCTTTACACAGTGGATGAACAATCCAGTCCCACTTATGAGTGGCTGTAATTAATCTCGATGTCAATAAAGAGCCCTTAGGAGATCGGACGAAAAGAAAATCAGTAGAGGGGAAGTCGTTAAATTCTGAATTAACAGAATAACCGTAGCAAAATGAAAGCCGACAATAAATCTATGCATTTCATTCCATTTACTCTCAAGCCTTCAGCAAAAAAATTGAAGGGCAAAAGCATAGCGATAAGAACATAAACACTCTACTATCTCAGCAGCATTTCTGTTTGCAGCATCTCAGAAGTGCCAAAGTTGCGATGCTTTCCATCAGCTAAGTTGATCAAGTGGAAGCCGTGATCAGGGAGTTTATTGATGAGAAGAGTTTCCATCTGGCAAGCTACGCTCTTTCCCGGAACCAAGAAGTAGACGAACATCGCCTTCTGCATTCCCTCCTTCGAGCGATGTGCATGGACTCGACCCTGTAGATCGTCTGTCTACAATGCAAGATTCAACAAATCACTGTCATTAATGCACTTCAAGGTCCAAGCACGATATCAAATGTTGTTATTGCGAATCCATTATCATAATACATAATTATGTATGACAATATGTTAAACCTAAACACCCCAATTATAACAAAGTGTTAACATGCGATTGGTCATACATAATTATGTATGAAAAAATTATTCATTATTTATGCAGTTACCTCTCCGACGTAACACTTTCCGTCTGGCCTAAGCATGATGTAGACACTAGAACGGCCGATGGTTGATGGAGGTGGTTGTTCCTTGGACCCAATCAGAACACATTTAATTGGTGATGGCTCTGATAGACCAATCTTCTTGAAGATCTCATGCAATCTTTTTTGGCAGGTACTCATTACAGCAAGCTCGACTTCTTTATGCAAAATTTTCACTTTCGACTCTGTAATCTGGACTGGAGAGATGATTTCGTTTTCAGGATAAGAACTGTGATGCGGAACTGTTGGATTAGGCTTCTGGGGTGTTGATAAATCTTTTGCATAAACGGAAGAATACAACTCCTCGGCCCGTCGAATTAATTCCGCAGGTACCCCTTCTCTCATGGCTGTTTCGAATGCAAGGCTCTCTTTGCAAATGCCATCAGCCAGTTTCCATGTTGGCATGGTTTGATTGTTGACACATTCTGCTCCCATGGCTTTGAATACAACATTTCTAGTTCTCATAGGTAAATCGAAGATTCCGTGCAGGTGAGTTGACACGACTCCCAGGCAAGAAATTGCATCAAGTGTTTCAATTAGACTACCAGCAATGCATGTGCCCTTGGCTGTTTCAGTCCCTCGGCATATTTCATCAATCAAAACAAGGCTTCTTGATGTTGCTTTCCCAACAATGGAACGAATCTCTGACATCTCAACCTAAAAAACGCGAACGAAAAGTGCTAGGGTAAGGTTCGAGCCAACACGAGTGGGCGTAGAGGATTGACGGCGTGAAGCAAGGGAACTATACCTGAAAAGAGCTCTTGCCATCTGCAGGACTATCATCAGATTTCATGTGGAGCATTATGGAGTCAAAATGAGGAATATGAGCTGATTCTGCTGGGACCATGAATCCACATATTCCCAGTAGCCCAGCAGCACATATCGATCTCAGCAGACTAGATTTCCCACCCCCATTCGGCCCCGTTAAGAGAAAGAGTGACTGCATATCTACAGTGTTTCTTACAGCACCACCTTGAGCTGCATCGAACCAATATGGGGAGAGCCCAACAATCTTCATTCCCTTAGCTCCAGCCATGGTTGCTGTATCCTGCATGTATTACATGGCATAAAATGATAATGTCATTAGTTTCGCGGGTTTAATGAAAAAGTTGCCTCCAGACCAGGAGAATGTAGATTCAAATTAAGATACCGGCCAATCTCAACAAAGGCACTTAGTTTCACCAATTTTAACTTCGATAAAATCGAAATGATTAGAACTATTTTTAACCAGATATAGGCCAAGTAAACCACAAGAGCCACCAAACTACGGCATTGGCAAACAAGTGGCAGCCGCAGTAGACTTACCTCCGACTTGTCGCGCTGGATGAGCGTAGGGAAAACCCATTTTCTTCTTCTTCCTTCACTGAGTAACATAACGAACTCAAGATGGTGTACATAAATTTCAATCTATGCGGTGAATAGTCTATGAAAAATAAGAGTCTAAGTTTGTATTACCAACCTTACGTGGCTAAAGAATGCCTTTGCAATAATGAGTAGCATCGATGCAAAGACCAGAATATTGGTCTTTACTTGTAGTTCTGCGGATAATTCCCGCAGGAGTTTCAAGACTTTCGATTTTGCTTTCTCAACAGCCTCATGGTACCTGGAAAGGAAGCAATAAAATCATGTAATGACACATAAAACAACCATTCTACTGAGGAATAGGCTCTTCTCAAGAACACAGGTTACCTGGTCAAAGTTTCCTCTACCTTCACTGTTGTGAACCACTCTTCGCCCACCCTTTTGCCTTTGGAATCCAGCGCGGGCCTAAGCTGTTTGATTTGCTCTTCCCCAGGCGTACCAGCCCAAATGGACGGCACGAAACGTTTTCCCTTGAACCACATAGCTTCGTGTTCACGAGCGTACAATATTTCGCCCTTGGGTCCTCCAAGGGGAGCAGTTGCTGCTCTAATTCTTGAAATTATAGGGAGGAAATCTTGATGAATCTAGAAAAGATAGGGTATCTAATTCAAAATACTTATGAACATGTTATGATATGAAAAAGATTGGAACATGAAGCCGGAGTTAGGTCTATTATCATTTGTGGAATGCCATCAAATTCTCTTTCCAGTTTGAAAATGTTAGAACACCCAGTAGTTATTATAGAATGTAAAAAGGTAACTCACAGCTAATGATAAAGCCTCCGCAGCTGCATCCACTTCGGCAAACTCTTCTTCTAAATGGATCTTCTTGACACGGCATTTCCAGGATGACTCCATATCTTCAAAAAAATCGTTTGGGATATTGTGGTAGGATGATGTGTTCTGATCTGTTTCACCGTCTAAGTATATGATTTCGGTAATCCTCCGTGAAATTGATTTACATTCAGTGACCTAAATTAGAAATATACTTTGCTCATAAGATTCGGATAAATTTCAACAAGCAAGATACCACTAATAATGAAAAACCTACCAATATCTCCAATTCAACTTTTAATCCAGTTGCCAACCAAGTAGGATCCATGATTAGATGCAGAATTTCTTTGAGCTCTGGATTTGAGTACATTTGAGATACATCGTCAAGGACACTTTTAATTTTGCAAAACTCAATGTGATTAGTCTCCCTCGACTCAAGCAGCTTCACGAGCTACAGAAAGAAAAAGAAAAGGAAAGGAAGAACGATTGACAAACACTCCAGCATCACCAAGATTGAAGCATACAGTTTAAGAAAGTGTGGACTGATTTCCAAGATTGAAGCATACAGTTTAAGAACACAAGACAAGATGAAGAATCCAACCTTCGCTGGAGAAATACAGATAAATTCAGGAACGGAGCAGGTTAAGTTGCTCAGTAGTTTGCAGGCTTCTGCAGAGAAGTATAAATTAGCATATAAAATGAGCAACAAGATGTCAGAGAATAAACTACATGTCTTTGCAGGCTACATTTAGAAGAAAGTTGTGAAACATAAGACACAATTGAGAATATTGCGATGTATGCATTCATATGCCAATCACGCATGAATTTGCAAAGGACCAGTTTTTGTTTACACAACGTAGTTTCGAGATTCCCTCATGTGATTAGAAAAATGAATATGTTCCTATTTAGAATAAATCAAGTCATTTGTATTATAAAGACAATTCAGACGGCAAGGAGGAATAGGAAACAGGAATTTAAGCATTTCTAATTTCATATGCATATGCAAGAAAGATAGATGTTATGTACGATGTCTTACCTTGAATCTGTGAAGCAATCTCATATGGAGGAGGATTCAAAAGAAGATCCCGGATGTACCTTTGACCCCCAAAAATACGGAATAAGGATACTAGTAAGTAGTAAGTATCTGAGTCTGGGGTGAAATACAGCAGAATAAAATGGAAGGGGAGATGCAATTTCCCAAATGATACTATAATCTTACTAAGTCAGTACAAAATTTTGGGAAGATGATAAACACTTTCCAGTTAATCATTATTCCAAAGTGTGACATAGCTTCAATAAGTAGCAAGAGATCATATCACTTACATAACAGGGAGGCCAGTACAGTTAGACGGAAGTACCACCTTGAGCAAACAAGGAATTCCTTCCGTTGGAAGAGCACCTACGCATGGTAAAAGTTCCTCATTTATTATACACAGATTATGCGATACTACCAATGCTCTTTGGTAAATCGAAAATATGGACTTTTTCTGTCGGTAATAGAAATGCAAAAGACAGACTCGTATGAGACAATTTCAAGATTTTTGCTTTTCTCATCATGACACACTTTGGAAGGAGGGGATGCCAATAGGCCTAACAAATATAATATTTTCAATCTACTTAAATGTAAGATTTCAAGGTTACCTATTTGCGTGGCTGTCCCAAAGTGTAAAGGTCTGGGCCTATCATCAGAGGCAACAGTAATATTTCTAAATGCAGTATCATCTTCAAGGCCATAAAGCTCTTTCACCTGATTAGAGAAATTAGGTTTTCAGTTAGAAAAGGAAAGAATAAACTCGAGAAGGGGCACCAAAGTGCAAGCAACAGATTTCAACGCAAACCTTACACAAAAGCTCATTCACCGGATTACCATCAAACCATTCAAACTGTCTAGCACTGCATTCTCCCCATAAGAGCCCTCCTTCACCAAACTCTCCCCAACGACAAGTTCCTGTAGGAAATCTCTATAGTATGAATACCAAAGTAACTTTGATTACAAGAGTAGACAGACAGCATAGTGCATGGCCAAACCGAAACAGTGAACAGACTTTGTTTTGGTAAGTGTGACCAGACTTGTTAATTTGTGATCGTGTGTAATATCTTCTAGAGAAACACAAAACTACATTTATCAACAAACTGCATATACAAGACTACGATGCACATATAAATATACACTTCATTAGAAAAAAGAACATTAAATGACATAGGATTTGAACGATGCTATCAATATATATAACATTAGTATGATCTGTATTTCTTTTTATTAGTGGTTTCAAATATATATACTCAGTAGATATGACGAGTCTAGTCGAGATAGGTATTTTATGCTATGAGAAACAAGAGATGAAAATTATTGGAGCACAAAAGAATATTTTGGGGAAGTTGTAAGAATTAAAAGACATTATTTTCAATAGGATAAAATTATGACAGTTTTTTTTCTTTATTTTCTTTTAATTTGTAATACCAGCAGTTAACAATTACAAATCAAAAGGAAACGCTAGATGTAAAACCACATTATCAATTTCAAATTGCATATGGCCGAATGAGCATAATTTAACAGACCAAACTCTAATGTTTCCCTAAATTAAAGATGACATAACACAGGAAATACCATTTCAAAAAAGTAACATGATCATTGTACGGTTAAGTTATAGTCTTTTCACTTATTGGTGGGATATTATGTCTATTATCATTCTAGTGACCAGAGACAAAATGAATTCAATTCAATCGATTCCACTTATTATAATAATATTTAGATGAAACTACAATTATTTATCTCAAACAGCACTAAATAAGTTTGAATTGATAAGGCAATAGAATAACCCTAATGTTTATCAATTTTGGGAGGAGCTTATTTCGCAGTATAAATATGAACCTGAGGGATTGTGCCTCAACGATGTATGCAAGAACAGGTGATAGCACCGGCAAGTACGCAGTTTGGTAACTAAGGCTTCTTCCGTCAGACCATCCTCAGCAGAATAAGTTTTCATCGTCTCAAGCGCCGAAACCATGCAGTATCCTTTAGCGGAGCGAGATATACCTGAATGAAAAGCAATTTTAGTGTGAAATAGATGCATTCCTGCCTTACAATCATTGAATCACATTTTATTTACATAACCACTTGTCAGATAACTAATTCTGATAACCCCAGTTTATATGCAATAGTTTTGTTCATTTGCTATTAACCATGTTTCTTTTAGCTATACTACTAAGCTTATTGTGATGAAGAATAATTGACAGATCGAATAAAGTATCTTCTATGCAACGAGGATTCTCTCAGCTCATACCTACTACGGGCATGGGGTCAGGAAAGTCTAGGTCATGATCATCAGTGACAAGCCCAAACACATATGGACTACCAGGATGTGCGTGCCTGAACAATTGCATCAAGTTGGAAAAACATTTCAAATATAGCAACAATATGACAAAAAGCTACCGGATTAACCATTTACTGAGATTATATGCTATTCCTAATTTTGGATAGACAATGAATAGTAAATGTTCATAGGGAATGCAGAAGTGATTAAAAAAAGATAAAGAGATTATAAATAGACTCTTGTTTTTTTAGAATCATATTTCTTGGAATACCAGGTATAAGGAGTATTCACGTAGTTTCTTATGCATGCCCAAGGTGCTAAACAAGGACAACACGTTTCAAAATAGAATTGATAGAGAAAACCTTTCCTGTGATCAGAAAGAACTGAACTACTTTTCAGCAGTAGTGAGTTTAAAATGTATAAAGAAATCAATACATGTTAAAGCAAACTGTGTGCCAGACGTGGGACTATTGATTTGAAATGAACGGCAAAATCCAAAAAAAATTGGAACAAATACACAGTCTGGTGATGGACCTATTAAATGATTTATACAAAAATTATGAGACGGGGTAAAGAGAACAATAGACACGTAAATTCCAAATTGTATACGTTAATAAATTTGAATTAACAGAAAAGTTATGCGAATTATCTCTACATCATATAAGCTAGCCCTAAATAATTGAACCAGTCAATTAAAAATCATGTAAATAAAATTACCCAGATATAAAACGACTTTTACGTGTACGAGCCTGACTTGGACCTTGAACTTCCTCCACTATACACTAAACACCAAGAAATAGATTAAGCTCTGGAACTATCTATATTAATTAGGAAGTTACCAAAGCATGAGAATAAGCAGTTAAATTGCAGGGAATCAAGATTTATTTCTTGCTGGCTTTCTTTTCATTCCAGGTTGATGGCAGTGCAACTTAACAATACAAAATTAAGGACATAAAAACAAATCTGAAAGCACAGTACTCACAACAGAGAAACCATTGCGTGTCAGGTCATCCAATGTCTGTCGCAGGTTCTGCAGGAATTGTGAAAGTGAAATATAACTAAGCAGAACAAAAGAAACAGCATAAGGAAGGTAATCAATATCTTATCAGTAATTCCCAACATCCTTCACCCAAAGCAGAGGCTTTAGTGCTAAAAGCACCAGCAGATAACAGAATTAATGCAGCCCAACAACAAGCCAAACTGGTAACGAATCTGTTCATCCACCACGGAAATGAATACACATCTTGCGGAAGGATTTCTAAAGGTTTCAGCATCCATTTCAAAAAAGCTAAATTTTGAAGGTGCACGATTTGGAGAAATTTTCAATTAATAAAAACCATTTTTGAAAAAGAACTGGTTGCGTATCCGGGTTCAAGTCAGAAGCCAAAATGTTCTTTCTGCTGCAACTCAGTAAGACCTAATAACCATGATGTGCTTCCCCCTGTAATTGTATGGTTGTAATTTAAAAAAAGCCCGAAAGTGAGATAAAAAAAACATTAAAAAATTTCCACACATGTGGATGATGCCATCAAGTTCAAGCATTCGGAAAGATTTTTGCACTAGAAGAAATGTTCTTCATGCTAAGACATGAAATACCGGATGAAAAATCAGTATCACTAAATTTAACCATCATAAAACAGACAATAGAATAAGTACCATTACAGGGCAGCCAGCCCTTGGAATGCTGTCAGAACGCAGACCACCAAAAGGATTCAGTCCAGCATACTCCACGAGGATGCAGGCATCAATACCAATGGCCTCATAAAATTCTCCAACCTTAAAGCAAAAGAGAGGTGAGATCATATAAGGGCCCTAGTAACGGTTAGGTTCTGGGCACACTTGTGATACCAGTGGTACTACAGTTTAAGAAAAGACTAGGCCTTAACATTATCAAAGTTATGTCGTCTAAGTGTTCATACATGTATCCGACCAGAAATTACAGTAGCAAAATAACATGACAGATGAACTTGTAAGTTACTCGGCATAGCAAGACTTCACGTGGAAACTTTGACTTGAATTGCAGTATTTCCCAGTTGAGATTTCCTTCTTTGAGGCTAAAACAAAGAAATTATGGAATGTAATCAGCTAAAGTAAACATCATTTACCATTCCCAGCATAAGAACATTACGAAGGTGGCTAGAAACTGTTTGCAGCAAACTATGAAATGATTTAGTTTTAATATGTATGTATAACCATATGAAACTCGCAAAACAAGGTTGGCAGCTACTCTTATGAGTAATCATGCTGATACATGCACAACTGTAAGAGATCAAAACTGAAAATATACATTAATGCATGTAAGCTTTGAAAATAATAATCCAATATGAAAAAGAAGTTTAGGATGTATGGAGTACTGTTAATTTTGACAACCAAACTATTCCTATGTTTCATCGTACCCAGATTTAATATTAAAATTTCATGAAGTATATTTATAAAGCTAAACTGTTCTAAGGTTTCATTGTTAAGCATCAATATGGCCAAACGACAGCTGCATTTAATTTAATAACTAAAGGACAAGCAGAGAAACTCATGAGTCAAAGAGAATTTTCCCATTTCACCTTCCATTTCTTAGAGTTGTATCCACGCCCAGCAAATTAGAGTAAGTTAGCCGCTTAACCAGCGAAACAGAAGAAGCCTTTCTGCACAGGTGCATTTTCTGAAACATGAAAAATAGTCTACATTTACACTAGCAAGAATATAGGGAATATTCTGCATGGGACAGAGAGCCAAAAAATATCGAGAATCAATTAGCAAGGAGAAATTTGCAAAAATTATGTGTCTAACCTCCTTCCACCAGATAATATGAGCATTATTTTTTTCTTCTATGCCAACTTTCAATTGTTTATACTTGTTTGCAGCTTTAACATGACATTTTCTCACTTTGATGGATAAAAGGCGCTCAGCACATCTGATAACATCATGAATAAATCAGAATAGCAAACTTCAGATGTTGTACTAATTAACCATTAACCTATATTGCTTATCAAAAAAATCATTAACCTATATAAAAATTCTCTTAAGACATGATGCAAACGATTGGCAGTTATGGTCAGCAAGAAGCCTCAAACACTCTAGAGGTGTGGGAGGTGAACCCATAGGAAATTTTGGAAAGGATACAATTTAAATGTTGGAGCTGTGGGAAGGATAGTCCATAAACCGGTTGTTTGTATTCACCATTATCAATAGAGATGTATGCGTAAAAATGAAACAACTTTTTGGGCCCATCTAATGTCAATTTGTTTAAATTTTTGGTTTGCTGAAAAAAAGATCACGATACGAACAAAGGAATACAAAAGAAAGGGATGAAAGAGCAATGAGAAAGACAAAAGCATATTGTTAGGTGTTATAAAAAAGATCACCAGAGTGAAACATAACTGCTGGATAGCTTATAAGCCGTAACATGTTATTGAATGACGATTAGAGACAGTTAGTGATAGATAGTACATGAAATTGAAGGAAATGAAGGAAGAACAAACAAAGTAATGAGGTGTAATAATCAATGTCAATTAATAGAAGAATGTCCAAAGCACAAATTATTTGCCTCAAATTTATCGACGAAAGTTTATTCTAACTAAGACACTGAGTAATATGAAATTCTAATACTATAAACTTTTGTACTAGTTATTATGGCATTTTTCCTCACAGAAAATCGTGAATATCGATTCCTAGCAGTTAGCAAGAAACATAAAAGAACAAAGCATCTCATAATTCTGGGATGTATGTCCATTCTCTGCATGTTTCCATTTCAGTTCATACTTGATTAAGAAATGAAAACAGAAATACCCCCACTAATAAAAGAAGACTTCAGTGGTCCAAAGGTTCACATCAGTTGAGTAGTTCGACGAGCCAGAGCTCAGTTTGAACATTATTAAGAGCTCCGTCGAGAGGAGCAACAATACCAATTACCATTTACTAATTCCAGTCTTCTCACTTTCATGTTCAACAAGTGCTTTATTTTCACCATTCTGAAACCAAAAGTTACTTTAATCGAAAGGGTTTACATATAAAGCCCATCCAAATGCATGTGCGATTGATTAACTGAGAATTGTATGCTCTAAGATCCTTCCAATAACCTAAATAAACCAGGAAGAAAAATTATTCTTTTACAGTCAAAATAAGAAGTTTAACCGCACAGCAAGCTAGATTAAGACTCTTTTTTTTTTTTTGGTAGCTAGATTAAGACTCTTGAAACTTGAAAGTACAACTCGAAGCAGTTCATCAAATAATTAGACATGTTGAAGCGTAAAGAATTATAAACGTAAAAATTACCGAACCCAAAAACAATCCCAGATTAGAGTCTCAAACATCATGGAATGACTAAAAAAGACTAAATAATACCGAAAACCCACATTTGAGTAAGAACTCAAAGAAAATACTGAATCTTTAGCAGACGCAAAAATACGATTCTGTTTCGACTCATATAACTCGGTACAATGGTAACAAGGATAAATGAGGTGTGGGAATAGTTTAGTTACAGTGGCAGAGGCGCTGACGCAGGGGACAGGCGGTGTACAGGAGGCCTGCAAAGGAATGAGAGGTAGCGGCACCGAGGGATAACAACGACAGCGTTTCTGGCGGCAGCCCAATACATGGTTTCCGTCGCAAGTGCGAGGAATGGAAAGTCACGAAATTAAAGTCCAGTCCAGTATAGCCTTCCCGCCAGAGCAAATGGACGGAAGAAACTGAAAGGGCTTTACGACAGCGACTTGAGTTGCTTTATATACGTACAACTTGAGAGGGAAAGAGTGATTCAGCTCATGGCTTCTAATTCATCACCCATATGAGGTCACATTTATTTTAATCCGTTTGCCTTACGTTTTTACAGTATTTTGAAAACTATTGTGCGTTGTATTTTACTTGGTATGGTTATTTAAAGAAATTTTCTCCTCCTAACTATTTAGGTGCAGGACAAAATTTTATTTGTTACACAAATGATGTAGGTTATCGATTAAAAAATTGATGGCTCAGATTAATCATTCATTAAAAGCATTCACATGATACTATTTGCGAATCCTCTAAATCACGTTCATGTCTTCTTGGTCTCCTTTTCGGGTGGTGTCACATCACCCCCTCCTCCATCTAGGCAAGCCACTCACAAATACATGTTTATTCATCACACTGTTTGCGTGCCGGAGTTCGCCGGCCGAAGCATCAGAAATGCCGCCAGCAAGAACACCGTCGGCAAGCTATTTATCCCACGGGTCTCCGATTGGCGGAGGAGCTCAGGATTCCGAGTGTGATGCTGTGGAATTAGTCCGCCGTCTGCTTCTCTGCTTATTACCATTATGGCAACAAATTGGTACCCTTTTCAAGTGAGGCGGAGTCGGAAGTTGATATATAGTTGCTCAGTTTTCCCCTTTAGAAGCACGATGAGATATCCAGTTTCTTGCATTCGACTAGCCCTTCTAATTTCCAGGTGAAAGTGATTTTGGCTCAATTGGAGACTTTTGAAGAATTGGAGGATGAAATCGTGGATTACGTGTCGAAAGTGCTGCACAGGCCCATCACGACGATAGGGCCACTCCTCAAAGACGGCGAAGTCATTGCCGGTGCGGCGAACAGGAAGGAGGAAAAATCGAAGGAGGCAGTGGCAAACAACATTCCAGTGGTGGCATTTCGGTGGTGAGGTTGAGAGGTGTCTCGTGGCGGTGATGTCCGGACCAGAGGCGGCGGAGATAAAGGAAAATGCAGACAGTGGAAGAATGCATCACACAATCACGTGAGTACTTTTAATCAATGTTTAATCTGATCCGCCAATTTTTAAATTGATGGCCGAGATCGTTTGTCTTGCAAATAAGCCATTTGTCCTGCAAATAAATGGTTAGCAGGAGAAAATTTCTCTGGTTATCTATCTTATAAAAAAAGTACAACTTGAGACTTTGAGTGCTTTAATCAGTTTAGTATCAAAGTGCTAAATTTGGATTAATTAGAATTACCCAAAATTCAAAAAATTAGTTACACCAGTTGAAAGCTTCATCTTCTTGCTAAATTTTTAATCTTTCCTAAAAGCTTCTTCTTCTTGCAAACTGTTTCCTCATCGCCTGGTGCCGGCCACTTGAATCTTCATCGGAATTACTCTTCACCACTCATCAACATGGATGATGTGGTCATGGATACAATGTTGGAATTCCCTCCGCTACAACACGAGCAAACGGGTGGAGGATATTGAGTTTTGATTTGTATGAAAGCATATAAGAAAAGTGCACAAAAATTTACGTGGTTCACCGTAAGCCTACTCAACGGGAAGAATTCTTCCAGTTTTTTTTTTCGTGTGTTTCTTCTTTACAACATATATACAAGAAGATGGAGTCTAACCAATCCCATGATTTACGAGATATGGATAAGTGGGAAAGGATTTGTGTAAATCATTCCCCTAATTACAACTTTCCTTACACTTCTCCTCAAGTTCAGTGTGAGATGTCCAACACCTAACTTGAACAAGACATCATGAAACACCCGACCATTCACTGCCTTTGTAAGGATGTCTGCCAACCGATCTTGTGATCGCACAAATGGAAGTGTAACCACCTTGCTTTCAAGTTTCTCCTTAATAAAATATCGGTCAATCTCAACATGCTTAGTACGGTCATGCTGTACTGGATTTTCGGATATGTGTATAACGGCTTGGTTATCACATCATAGTGGGCATGCATGCCTAGGTGGAAATCCAAGTTCCATCAGCAATTTGCTAAGCCACAATATCTCCGTGATCCCTCTCGCAATCCCCTAAACTCTGCCTCTGCACTTGACCTTGTTAAAACTTTCTGCTTCTTGCTTCTCCATGTGACCAAATTTCCTCCGACAAATGTAAAATACCCAAAGGTGGATCGCCTGTCCATAGGGCTCCCAGCCCAATCCGCATCAGTATAAGCCTCAATGTCCAGATGTCCGTACTTGCCATACATCACCCCAATGTCAGGTGAACCCTTCAGGTACCTCAGAATCCTGAATGTTGTTTCCATATGTTCTCTCTTTGCACAGTGCATGAATTGGCTCACAACCCCTACAGAGTAAGCAATATCGGGGTATGTGTGTACCAAATAGATGAGTTTCCCGACTAAGTGCTGACATCTCTACTTGTCAGCTGGCTCTCCGTGTTCCTTTATTCTCAACCCATGGTTAAGAATCATCAGTGTATCCACTAGTCTGCACTCAAGTAGGCCCGTCTCAGCCAGAAGATCAAGTATGTACTTCATTTGAGGGATATATATTCCAGCCTTCGATCTCATAACCTCAATTTCTAGGAAGTACTTCAACATTCCAAGGTCCTTCATCTCAAACTCACTGAACAAATTTTTCTTCAATTCTTCAATTTCCTCAATATTGTCACCAGTAATAACCATGTCATCTATGTAAATAATCAAGCAAGTAATCTTCTGGTGTTGCTTCTTCAGAAACAGAGTATGATCAGAATTACTCTGGGTGTATCCATATTTCTTCATGGCGACTGTGAATCTTCCAACCCAAACTCTAGGTGACTGTTTCAGACCATACAACGCCTTCTTCAATTTGCACACCTCATAGGGCTGAAAATCCTTGTCTCTCGATTCGCAACTATAGAAAATAGAACTTGGATAGTGTCAAGTTTGGTAACAGGAGAGAAAGTCTCTGAATAGTCCACCCCATAGGTCTGGGTGTACCACTTTGCCACTAATCGTGCTTTAAATTGCTCAATAGTCCCGTCAGCTCTCCTTTTAATAGTATATACCCATCTTCATCCTACTGGTTTCTTTCCTTGAGGCAACATACATCTCTCCCATGTCTCATTCTTCATCAATGCATCCATCTCAAC
>JAOYMZ010024879.1:0-17634 GCA_025802335.1 Pinguicula primuliflora | reverse complement strand
CCTATGTATAAGCTTTCTAACGATGTGCCCAATTCCGTCAACGGGCAATTTTAGTGGCCGGAATTAAAAAGCATGTATAAAGTCATGTATAACTTCATTTACCATGAACCTGACCCTTTATAGAGATGAATTCTAATGCAATTAAAATTCTTATAGTGACTAATAATTCAAGTCAAACTAAGAGTTTTAATTACATAAAAATCTCAACAAATCACCTATTGACTTGAATTCTCTCGTATCGCAAACAAACTTGATTTATTTCTTCAAGCACCCACTCAGAGGTTGTTCCATGGTGTGCAACACACAAGCTCATCTCGAACTTGTCAACCGAAGAAGACTCCATCGTCATACCAATGCGACCAACAGGCTTCACAGCAGTAGAAGTAATCTTACTTCTCTGAACACACAAAAGCTCTTCATACTTGCGCATAACACGATCATGGTCTCCAATATAGACGAACACGTCTCACCAAGAGAATATCTCTTCTTCAATTCTTTATACCACCAATTTCATTCTTTCAATCAGAGTGTATCATCGATGTTGGAACACGAGCTGACACTCCCAAGCCACCATCAATAAGCTACAATAAAGTTTTCAAGCTACCACCAGTGCAAGCTTCCATGAGTCTCCAAAGCTCAAAGCTTTTCAAGTCTTCGCGAGACTTCAACTACTATAATTTCAAGCTACTTGAACTTTCATTTCAACATTCATTGGCTTCTTGTCTAACTAAATTTTCATTTCTTCAAGATCCACATCCGTTAAACCATATGTCAAGATTGCTTTCGTCTTGACTCAGCCATATCACAAACTTGACCCAAACCACAACAGTTATATCGCCATACCGACCAGAAGATAAACCAAGCAGCAAAAACATTGTTCTCTTAGGTATTCAATCACTAACCGTAAGTAAACATGAATACCGCACAATATTTCCCAACTGCTAAAATAAACCTACCCAATTGAACAATCCAACAAAAAAAAACCTAACACCGGCTCACGGTTTTGTGGTCAATATGCCTCATACACTGAACGATTGATTTCGATCCCTTAAGGATCTTGTTCTTCATTTCAAGAGGTTTCCAATGGCACCAAAATTGCGACAATCGGACTGGTAGATCTCTGTCAAACAACGGTCAAAGTTCAATGCACATTTCTTCGCGGTGAGCAACCGTTTCAGTCAATTTTTACAAAATCGAGAACCTTCCTGAAAATAATTGACCACAAAAATATAGTCTTTTGTTCCTATTTCAATGGACTTTCAAACGACACCAAGATCATCTCGATCGAAGTTCTCAATCGTTGGTAATTGATGGTCAAAGTTTCAGTGACACTGGTCAACGCAGGAGATTTTTCCAAAATCGTCCATTTTTTTCAACAAATCTTGTTCCCATACATCACAAATCTCACATCCCATAACATCAAGATCGTACAATTTTCGATGAATCTTGAACAATAACCCTAGATCTCACAACCTTGGCTCCAATACCACTTGTTGAGAAATTCAGAGATTAACGTGAAAGCAGAAAAATAAACGAACAAGACAACAACACAAGATTTAACGTGGTTCGGCCAGAAAGCCTACATCACAAGAGAAGAGGAGAATCAATCCACTATAAACAGTGATACAAAGGAGACATAGAGAAAATCTAGAAGATACACAAGGAAAAACTCTCAGACCAGAGAGCCACAACCCAAGAGACACCAGGGAAAACCTCTAAAGTCGCTCAGACAAGAGAGTCACAACCCAAGTCTCACATCTTTCTTTTTCCTCAACCCAGACTCTCTGTCTTTCTTGCCTCTTTCACAACCCTATTCATCAAGAGATCTTATATTTATAGAGAGGAATTCTAATACAATTAGAATTCTTACAGGGACTAATAATTCAAGTCAAATAAGAATTTTTAATTATATAAAAATTGCAACAGGTTGGGGAGAGGATTTTTCAGTTGAACCTCAAGACTGGCGTTTATCGTTATGAAACTACCGATCACAACATCTCCGACCTAGTGCACTGAGTCTCCACCTGGAATTTGGAGCGATTGCAAGCCAAATTCCAGCCGAATTACAGTGACAGAGGAAAGATTGTGTTAGGGTAATATTGTCATAAAGTTTATTTATAATTTGATATTATTATAAAAATGTCATCCTTATTTTTTAGAAGGAAAAAAAGTATGTTAAAGGTGCTTTTTTTAAGAAGAGAGAAAGTGTAAAAATAAGAACAAGTAGTAGTACTTGTACTACGCAAAACACTCATTTTTAATAAAATTCTTATAATCAAATTATAATTTTTAAAAGCCTGCGCAAAACAGAGCTTAAATCAACTCGTTTGCTTATATTTACGATGTTCTATAGCGATAATTTGATGATTTCAAGTGTATATATATTAAATAATTAAACAGTATTAAAATGACAATAATTCGTACAACTATATTAATGGTGATAGAGATGGAAGCGGATATTTTTTAATTAAAATTCAAGCATTACGGTCTTATGTGTTGATATCAAAAGAGTTCGTTAAGAAGGAAAAATTTCGTACTCATGAAGCTTAGACCTATTCTACAACGAACCAAAATTTTGACTTATATTTTACGGGTTCTTTAGGGCAGTATAACCGCATGTTATACACGAGCCCATTTGTTTTTATCCTAAAAACATGTTGATCATCCCCAGATATCCAAACCAGAAATCGTAATACTTTCTCACGTTTAAACAAGGTCTGGAATTGGCAAAACATGAATTACAAAAGTAATGCAGACGGCATTAAATTAGCATGTCTCAAACATTAACCAAACTACATAACCGTAACATAAAACGTAGGGCTCTAGCTCACTAACATTCAGCCGCAACTCCTACTTCACCAGGGTCTCAATTGTGCCCTACTTCCTCTCATTTTGGCCCTGAAATCCACAAACAAGTAGGTCGTGAGCTTCCAACCGGAAGCTCAGTAGGGATTCATAAACAGGGGCTCACAACTAAGGTCCATGCTCGTGATTTCCATAGGGGTTGTGCAGGAAGCAGTACCTGCTTCACGCGTAGTTTCCCCTGACATGAAAGAAGACAACATACAGATAGAACAAGAGTAGAAAACAATTTCACGGGGGAGGGGGAATGCATTCTGAACACTTAGTGACAAATGTCATACGACACAAAATGTATTCCTAAATAACGATGTTCGGACACAATACTTTAATAAGAATAAAGGAACTATGAGCAACCTTAAACTCATGTACGCAAGTCAAGCAAAGTCATACAGGTATTCATGGCAGCTCAATTCCTCTGCCCTATTTCAACGGATTACACCAACGACCCAAAGCCACGCTGGTGGTCCAGTTGCGGCGCAACAAAAGCATTCATTCCCTCATCTGCCACAAAAGGCAGATTTAATGCTCAGGGCAACAAAGGTCATGCCTCACAAATGCATCCAACGCGGGGAGTACATCCAGGTCATAGTCCACAGCCTCAATTCACCACAACACGCTGTTTCCACACCACAACCATGAGCATAGCCGGAACGCCCATTTCTACTGCTCCAAAACCGTGAGCCACAACTCACATATCAAATCCAAAACATATGTTCAGCCAGAACAACAATGAAACCTCAATGAACTCATACAAGCATCACACACAGGAGTCACACACACGAGAAATAGCACATAGCATCACATACGAAAGCATAAAATACCCCTCAATGAGATTTCCCCGTTCTAAATCAAACTAGCTCAAACACCCAAAATCCACACTAATAACCTGAATCTCCTACAATCACGCACGAAAATCTCAACACCAAACACATCATTCGAAAACATAAAGCACACACGACATCAAGAAATAATAGTCACGCACGCGGCACCACATGCTTCATTCGAACACATAAAGTAGGTTGATATCTACTCCTTCTACCCAACAGTTCTACCCCAAATATCCAACCTCCGACTTCCGAATTTATGGCCACCCTTGAAGTCCTCTACGCAAATAAAATGAGTTCCCTACCTCAAGTTTGTCTTCTTTGCTTGTCAGAAGGGTTGCTGCTCCTCCGTTTATCTCCTCCTCTTTTTCCAGCGTCTGTATCCCTGTAAGTTTCTGGAGGCAGAGCCCTTATAATGACATAAGCTCACAAGGTAAAGTAAGGGCTGGTTTTTACTGTAGAACTGAAAAAGGGAAATAGGATCACAAGTTAAGACTGAAGATTAGGGAAAGTTGGGCCAGAATTAAATTCCTCTTATCGGTCCAACTCTCATCCTCGGCCCAATACATAATCGGGATTTAAATTTATTTGAATTCCCATACCTCACATATTCTATTAGATATAAGAGAGATTAAATATGAATTCTTGAAAATCATGTGCTGCGATTTTTGGAATGGAAGCCGGAGTGATGAATGGTTGAAGACATGATTTCCATATTTGACTCCCCAGTTAGCTAGAGCCCGAGCTAGTTTGTTGGAAGCCGACTTGCATTTTTGAACTTGCAGCTTGTCATGCTTGAGAGATTTTCTGATAGCATCTACCCGATGCTTCACACTCCAAGACTTGAATTTCCCCAGTTAGCTAGAGATGTTGGAGTTCACTTCCATCAGTACATGCTCTGCTAGGGGGAACACAAGAGAGTTTATAACATTAAGATATATCTCAGCTTGTTCAGGTCCCGTTCTCTGTTGGTGATGAGATCCTTCACCTTCGCATTTGGGACTGTGATTAACATTGTATGTCCGAGCAGATTTCCTGTCCATTTGTCCTACCAGATATTTATGTTTTCATCTCCCACAAACCATCTAATTCTTTCGTTCATAAGGGATTGTAGTTTTTGAATTATTCTCCATGTATGGGAATGTTGAGATGCTACTTTAGATATAGCTGGTCCCTGTTTCCCACAATACTTTCCATTCATAAATTTGGCCCACAGTGAGGAATTCTACTTGAGTTGCCACCACAATTTTGCTGTGAAGGAAGTTATAATATCTTGGATCCTTCTGTTTCCGAGTCCCCCTTCTGTATTTTTTATGATACAGATGATATCTCAACGAAATATTGGGAATCCAGCAAGAAGGAGCCAACAACCCATGAAGCAATTTGCTATCGTGATTTACAAAATGACTCTCATGATATACACAAGAAGGGCTTTAATGATCTGAACAAGAAGGTGCCAGTAAAACATGGACGATTTTGTTGTCATACTCTACACGAGAAGGACTATCATGATATGCACAAGGAAGAGTCAAGTGAGCTCATGCTCTATCATGATCTTCACAAGGATGAAAGGATAAGAAATAATCTACAAAAGGCATATTAAAAAGTTGGTATTATCTAAGCTTTTTATGACATATGAAGTTTTTTTTTCCGAAAAATAGTTTCATTCATTTCAAAAAAATTTAGTACAAAGAGAGAATATCTCCCTATTGTGCTAGTATTCATCTAGTTCTACAAATGAAAAGCCGCCTAGGGTTATCTCGGGTGTGATGCTCAAGCTTTTCCTCTTCTTTAGGCTCATGGTCTGTAATATTCTGCCGTAAGTTGGTTGCGCCTATTTGTAGTCCTGCATTGCTTACCGTTTGACTGATCCGTGCATTTCCTCTATATTCATATCCGAGCAGCTTGCTCATATGAACCTGAGTTCCCCGCAGTTGGAGACTAGGCTATGGTAGCTGCAGTTTTGGAGTCATCATTAAGTTGCAGTTGGAGACTAGGCTACGGTAGCCTTGAAGTCAATCGAGCCCGTAAATACAGGTCTCGTGTGTGGGTGCACGTGGGGATAAATATCAGGATGGGTGTCATCATTACAACCATGATATCAAGGTGATAGATTCTTCCCACAATTTCTATTTAAACTATGATCACAAGTGTTTCCCAATCGATGTGAGACGAACACTTCAACATTTCCACTTGAAGCTGAAGGTTTGCCGGTTTTGCGGTGCACCGCACCGCGAAATCGGCCACCGTGCGATTAACAACCGCGCGGTGGAGGGGGGGATGGCGGCAACCGGATTTTACATCTCGAGTAGCTTTGCCTAGATCACTTCCTACTTATTCCCATACAACACCTTCCGCACTAACTAAAATGACACCATCTTATTCAACATTTCAACTTCGTTCCACATTCTAAAATTACAGGAGATATCTATAGTGGCTCTTCTCGAACTGAATATTCTAACACGTTTCATATGTAGAGATCTTGGTATTACACAAGTAGTTGCTCGCGGGTACAAGTCTTCTGCATCAAAGTGGCAAAGTGTATTGTGAAAATGATGTTAACTCTGCAAAAATTATCTTTTAATTTCTATTTATATCCACATAAGCCGAAGATGGAGTTAGAACTCAAGGTGCTACAGTTGCACCTACACTTCTTGTGTCTTAACTCTTAATTATGTCAAATGTAGTCATTACCTTATCAAAAAAGTTTATCACCATTCTCTCTTCCAGCATGACACTTTACTCCCTCCTTGGAATCACTCATGTTGCACTGTTCTAAAGTGGACTAGTTATCGCTACATCCTCGTGTGATATATCGACAGTAATTTCCTCTTGTATGATGAATAAAGTTGCAAACTTCCACCTTTTCGGGGCAAATAAACTTGGAATGGAAGATGGCAGTTTGTATTCATATCCCTCGAAGATATAAATACCTTTTTTTTGGTAAATGCCTAGATTGAGTATTATAAATACCTTAATTTGGGAATTTTACATATTATATATATTGAACAAAATATCTTATTTACCCAAAAAGAAACTAATATCCCAATCATAGTTATCAAAATCGTACGATTTGCGATTTGAATCGCACGATTTGCAATTTGAATCGTGCGATTTGGATCGAAAAACCAGTGAAACGATTTGAATCGGTGTATATAATCGTTTTCCTCAAACCCCGCTTGAATCGCATAAAATCGTGATTTGAATCCCAGAAATCAATGAATCGCGATTTGCTGCGATTCAGATTTTGGGGCTACTGGGTTTGTTTTTCTGCTTTATTTCGTGCTTCTTGAATAAATGTTTGAAGAGAAAGACGAAGAATAATGGAGTTGCAGACGCGGAAAGAGAAGAAAACTCTGCGAATAAGAAAAAGTCAGAAAAGAAATAATAAATTCATATTCAACTCAACTAATTTGGGAAAAAAGTTTTGGTGTGTCAAAACACTAATTCATTGTATCTGTATGACTATGACTCTGAATATATTGTTTATAATAGATTAGGTATAGTTTAACGATTATAATTTCTATGCATTTGTGCTTACCAAATAAAAATTCTATGCATTTGTTTTTTTTCGATAAGTTGTATGCTTTTGTTCAATGGTTACAATTTTATATATTATGTACATTATTCATATATTAATAAAGTATGTATGTTAAATCTGATTTTTAATTACTTATTATATTAGTAAGATAAATATTTATTGATTTTAATTTTTAATACTAATTCTAAATAATAATAAGTATTTACTTAGTATATTTGTATTTATAATTATTTATTTAATAATTTATCAAATTATGACTGGATCTTACAATTTACGATTTATAAATTAAGCATTTCGATTTACGATTCGAATCTCAATTTGACAACTATGCTTTTCATGGATTCACATTATCTAGGTTTTTGTTATAAGGATGAAATGATGACTGACTATTCATTTTTACAAGTCATGTTTTTTTGCCGATTTGGTGTGGCGTATGTTTCCTATCTCAAAATAGTAATTTTTTGTTTGCAGGGATCTCCCAGGGAAAAGGAGAAAAGGGAAAAAGAAAGGAGCGACTTGCGTGACCTTGTAAGTATATTAGATCTTCATAAATTTACAGTTACTGATACTTACTTAAGGGTCTTGTTTCTTACTTTCTTTTATTAGGTTGGTAAAAACCTTCATGTTCTGAGCCAGATTGAGGGCATCAACCTCGAAATGTACAAAGAAGTTGTTCTCCCAAGAGTCCTAGAGCAAGTAATATGTGGCTTTTGTTTGGGTTAGTTTATTACTGTTAAGTTAGTGAAAGTTTGATAGTTGATCCACTTGTTGTCGACTTTAGGTTGTTAACTGCAAGGATGAGTTGGCCCAATATTATTTAATGGATTGTGTTATTCAAGTCTTCCCTGACGAGTATCACTTGCAGAGTCTTGAAATCTTATTGAACGCCTGCCCTCAACTTCAGGTTGGTGGATATCTATGACCCATTTGGTGGATTTTATAGTGTTCCTGCTTATATGCTGATTCTTTGCATCGGGATGTTTCTGTTTCTATTTCTTATCATGCTAAATTTTGGATCTCTTGGATGCCATTTTGCAGTCTTCCGTTGATGTAAAGACTGTAGTCGCTCGCCTAATGGAAAGACTATCAAATTATGCTGCTTCCAGTGCAGAAGTACGTAAGTAATTGACCTTCCTGAAATTTGATGGACAAAATTAATTCACGTGTGTTTATTCTGCAGGTATTACCAGAATTTTTTCAAGTAGAAGCATTTACAAAATTGAACAACGCTATAGGCAAGGTAATAGCGCTTGTATGATGATCATGAATATTTGTTTCTTGTTATGCTTTTATGTTTCGCACTTGGCTGATATTATTAAAAACATTTTTTCCTGTGGTCAAATGACTATGATTCATGGCCGATCTCCAGATATTCTCCTTTTCCCTTGTGTTACAGATATGTTGGTTCTAATATACATGCAAGGGTGTTTCTAATAATTTTGGTGTACTTTCTGCCTTCTGTTAATAACTGAATTCATCTCCATCATTGCATGTTTGAGATTAGTATTCTACTCAAAGTTATTGCCTGCTTTTCGCGCTTTGGTACTGATTTCAACTGCGCTATTGCCTGCTGATAACTGGTTTTGACCTAATTTTCGTAACTTCCATGGATGTCTTAACTATGAATGGATCCTATGCATGGAATTTGTTTGTGTTATTGCTTTCTTAAATTTTGTTGGTTCATATTCTTTTGATGCTTCTACCCGGGAGTAGCTTATCTTGCACCCCCATAAGGTCGTGCAGTTTCTCTTATAGTTCACTGACTATGTTCACATGCCTTTTGGAACTGTCATCATTTGGGTTGCCTGAAATTAAAACAAGTTTAGGCTTATGTTTCTATTGCAATTTTATGGTTCTGGCCATTGCCAAATAAGTGCTCTCAGTTATCGAATGCAGGTGATTGATGCACAGGATAATATGGCTGCTGCTGGTGTTGTAACCTTATATGCATCTCTATTGACGTTTACCCTACAAGTACACCCTGATCGGCTTGATTACGTCGATCATATTCTGGTTAATACACCCTGATCTTGTCCTATCATTTTCTTTATATTACGTGTCCATCTTATTGTATTAATGGCGATGGGAAATACTTGTTAGATATTTCTCTGTTTACATCAGCTAATATCGATTTCTTAAAGAGTATTTCTTTATGCAGCTTTGAATTTTTTTTTTTGTGGGAGCTTATTATATACGTCTAACACTTCCTTTGAAGTATATGAAAACTTTATCTCGCACCCTTCTATCACGCAGGAAGAAAGTGCACTGACAGTGTTAGATTTCTGTTATTTAAGATCCATAAGTCCATAATATTTGCCCTTGTGACACTTTTGAACCGTCTCACTATTGAATGAGAAGCTTACAATCTGTTGGAATTATATTTAACAACTTGCATCTCTTTGGAGCAACGTTACTGTTAACCTTCCTATTTGTGCATTTTGGATTTTCCCTTAATTATTAGCCTAGTCTTTCGGACAATTACTTATGTTATATTGCCTTTTAACTTCCGCCTTAAATAATTTCTTCATTCCTCTTAAATCAACTTACAAAATTTTCAAGATATTAAATATACTCCACTATTACCAACCAGTTCTATCTCATTCTTCTCCAGGGAGCTTGTTGTAAAGAACTCGATGGAAGAAAGATAGATGACGGCAAAGCAACAAAAGAGATTGTTGCACTTTTAAGTGCTCCACTTGAGAAATACAAAGATATAGACACAGCACTGAAACTTTCAAATTACCACCGTGTCATGGAATTTCTAAATGATTCAACAAAGAAAGAGATGGCAAATGTCATTATTTTGACTATCATGAAAAATAAGACAACCATTTCAACTGCTGAAAAGGTTGGCATACCGCCATACCCATATTTTCTTTTTTCGTTTCCAAAGACAATTGATTGTTAAAGTTTGCGTCCACCCACTTTGAATTTGTGTGTGTTCTAGGTTGATGCTTTGTTTGAATTAATAAAGGGGCTCATCAGAGATTCAGAAGGAGAACTTCATGACGAGGTGATTTTGTTAACTTGCCCGTGAATGCTAAGAGTTTTCCCATTTTTGTTAATTTTCTTATCGGTGACTTCTTTCCTTGTATTATCAGCTCGATGATGACTTCAAAGAAGAGCAGAATTCTGTTGCACGTCTTATACAAATGTTGCATAGTGGGGACCATGAAGAAATGTTTAAGGTAATCATGATTTTTGCTCATGAACTCATTGGTAGATCCTCAATTTATTATTTTCAGATATGTTTTATCGAGTGTTTAATTCCCGTATCAACACATTCTTTTTATTGTCATGACTCACGTCAGTTATATGATATTTAAATTGGCAGTATTATCTTATCTCTAGATTAAACCATGAATTTCCTTAACATGTTTTTGAAGAAAGAGAATCTGTTGGACTAGTGTTATGTTAGGATCTCATTATGGCACTCCAGTGCCTCATTCCGCATGCACACATCTTCCTCATTGAATGCTGCAATCATGTGTTGAAAGCTGCAGCAAGTCTTACTCATTCATTTCTTTAATTATTGCAAGAGTTGTTTTGTATTCTTTTGGCTTGTATATAAGAAGCATTTCCATTTTAACATGGGGATTTATCTATGAATTAAGAAATTATCTTATCTTTAGTGCGGTGTTGTTCTCCCTATTGAGGCACATGTTGAATCCACTGAGTTTTTTCTTTCCACCCCTGTGTGTAACCATTCCTATAGTTCTACTCGACATCGGTCCGGGGTCTCTCATTATGGCAGTTCAATGCCTCATTCCCCATACAAGAAATCAAGCCGTCCCATCCGCCAAACAGTTTGTCTCTGCCCCACACCAAATACAGTGCCCCACGAGCTAGCGGAATTGAGAAACGGCAGAAGAGCTCAGTGATCAGAATAGCTGGGCGGAAGATGCATCTCAGCGAGACTATGCGCTCCCTCCGTCCACTGGCATAACGCCCGCTGATGTCTTGAACTTGGCCTCCGTCGACGGCGCCTGCAGCCCATCTTGCCAGCCTGGAGCCGAAAGATTCTCGGCCTTGGGTCCGATGGTCTTCTCTGGTGGTGGCTCGACGGTTTTCTATGGTGGTGGCTGGGGGAGCTGGCCATATGGTGCCTCCAGAACTGAGGATAGCTGCTGCTGTAGTGGTGAGTTTTGGCCATTGAGTTGTTGGACAAACTACTAACATTTTTTTTCTACTCGACCCTGGATCGATGAGTAGAACTATAGGAATGGTTGAACTCAGGGGTGGGGAGAACAAACCGAGTGCACTCAATTACAGGAGAATATAACCTGTTGCCTCAAAAAGGGAGAACCAGAAACCACAGTAAAGATAAGATAAATTCTTAATTCATAGATAGATCCCAATGCTTACATGAAAATGCTTCCTATATAGAAGTCAAAGAATGCAAAAAAACTATTGCAATAATTAAAGAAATGAATGAGTAAGACTTGCTGCAGGTTTCAACACACAGTTGCAGCGTTCAATATGAGGAATATGCGTGTATGGGGAATGATGCATTGGACTGCCGTAATGAGATCCTAACATGTTATCAGCACTATAAGTCATAATGAGTATGGAAGATGCTAACATTTAACCTCTCTATGAAATCTATTGGAATTCTGTTGTATGTCCTATAAAACCTATGATGTGCATTTACTGTGTGGCCTGAGAAACGAGGTTGATTTATGCATGTGGCAACTCACATAAAATACATGGTAACTATTCAGCACTGAACGTCTTTGAAACCTGACTTGGCTATATCTTAGTAAAGATCCTAGACTGTAAGTTACAATATCTGATTCCCAGAAAATGATCTCCCTGCCATTTTCGTTTTATGTATAATCGAGTTAGATTTGTATTTTAGATGACTGTTGCGTATTTTATTTCTCTTTTAGTTCTTAACTTTATTCTTGTCATCGCAGTATTTTCATTTTAATGTGCGCGTTGCCATTTTAATTTTAGAGTTGTAATTTTGTGACTATTGCTTCATTTATTCTTTTTATTTTTTTGCCTCATTCTTGTCAATTGTCATATATATTTTCATATTTTATGTCCTTGTTGATTTTCAGATAATTAATACAGTTAGGAAGCATATTATGGTGGGAGGTCGAAAGAGGCTTCCGTACACTCTTCCTCCACTTATATTTAGTTCTCTAAAGGTATGCTTGGTTTTGAACTACTTTAATCAGTTGCTATGATATGCGGTGACTAACAGCATATCTGAAGCCATCTGGAAACTGTAATCCGCTGGCATGATCTACTGCATATGAGTCATGGAGCAGTTCTTCTTCTTTTAGTTATTTAAAAATTCTCATTGATTTGGGTGGAACAGCTGTTCATCGAAGATGCATTCTCTCCTTAATGTTGCAGTGCATGAATACTTTTGTATTTTTTCTGCCCACTCTATCGTCAAATTTTATTGGTGTAAACATTTAATGTTGGGAATCCTTAATAACATTGGGTTTGAAGATGGATGATTTCGAACATTTGGCAAATTTATATGCTGAATCTTAGCATGAAACATCTTAGCATAATTTATTCTTAAGTTTTGATCCTTGGTTTGGACGTTTACATATCAAATTGCACTTACTAGCTTTATACTTGTACGAGATGGAGAAGTATGAGTGGATATGTTGTGGTTCCTCAGATTTAGGTCTAATTTCGTGATCAACACAAACTCCAATAAATATACTCTCTTGAATTATTATTAGTTTGAGAAGCAATGACAAGAATATTTTGATTGACTAAAAAAGTCTTCATCAACTTTTTAGTTGACTTGTGTCTCGTGATCTTTATACTTTTTTTTTCTCAAGTTGTGAGCACTATACTTGCATAATTGATTTCCCAAAAGTATGACATTATTTAAATCAAAGGAGCACGCCGGCTGATGTCTATGCATCTTTTGTAGCTAGTACGGTGTCTTGAAGGACAGGATCCGAGTGTCTCTGGTGATGAAGCGCAAGCAACGCCAAAGAAGATCTTTCAGATGGTAACACAGGTATTTATGGTTTACCCTATTATAGCTATGTGAGTTGTTTTTTGGCTGCTGTCTTGGCAATCTACAATGCTGGTACTAAACATCAAGCATCAATGAGTAGTTTCTAACGGCCTTCTACTTGAATACAATGTATTTAGAGAAAATTTGTCTTTAACTTGAAATATTTCCTTCAAAATCCTCACACCTCACCTCTTGCTTAAGAATGCCTTTAACTTGGGTGCAATCTTCTCTTCTACCCTTGCCAATGACAATAAGAAATTATATTCTCCTCCCTTACGGAAGATTACTGCACCTTTTTGATGATTTCCCGTCTTATTGTAGACAATAGAGGCCCTCACAAGCATTCCAGCTCCTGAACTTGCTCTAGGATTGTATCTGCAATGTGCTGAGGTAATTCATTCTTAAACATATAAATTTGTGAATCACCAACGTTTATTGGCGTGACCTGTAGTTGCTAAACTTCCGATTCTCAGGCTGCAAATTACTGTGACCTAGAACCTGTGGCATATGAATTTTTTACCCAGGCGTATATTTTGTACGAAGAAGAAATCACGGTAATTGTTTCATTTCGGCTTTTGGCTTTTAGTTGCTGTACGATGGAAAGCAATATATTGATTAATTTGTGAAATGAACTTCAAGAGCCCATTTGCAAACTTCGCCTGTATTGTTCCTTTACAGGATTCAAAAGCGCAAGTGACATCCATTCATCTAATAATCGGGACACTTCAGAGGATGTATGCTTTTGGTGTCGAGAATCGAGATGCATTGACACACAAGGCCACAGGGGTAAATTATTGTAAGCCTATGCTCTTAATTTTGTCGTCGTGTACCAACTATGGTGTAAAGCTTTGCCTTTTGTTATATAACGCTTGACCTCACCAAATGTTACCAACACTATTGAATGAGTTTAGGTCCCGTTTGTCTTTCTTTTTGTTGCTAGCATATATCAGCAGTTTAGTTTGCTCATCTTTCACAATTCTGTTTTTAGTATTCTGCGAAGCTGTTGAAGAAGCCTGATCAGTGTAGAGCCGTTTATGCATGTTCACACCTGTTCTGGCTCGATGATCATGATAACGTCAGAGACGGGGAGAGGTGCGTGAGAACAATTTTGACAATCACTCTAGGGGGCAGAGATTGCTCAGGGATTTATTCTACGTGAAACTAGCGCAGTTGCTACATTAATTTATCAAAGAAATATAATTTAGTAATGGAGTTTCTGAAAGTTGTTTTCTTGCACCAATTTCTCCAGTCTTACACAATTGCTCTATCTTCCTATAGGGTCTTGCTTTGCCTGAAGCGTGCCTTAAGAATCGCAAATGCCGTACAACAAATGCCTAATGCAACACGAGGAAACAGCGGCAGTGGATCAGTGCTACTCTTCATAGAAATACTGAACAAGTAATGAATGCACCCATATCAACTCTTTAGCTCCTTATTGCTCCTATAATTCCAGTAAAATATTTTTGGATTTTTTAAAAACAGGTATCTCTACTTTTATGAGAAGGGTATCTCCCAGATTACGGTTGAGTCGATTCAGGATTTGATTGAATTGATTAGGAATGAGATACGTGGTGATAATTCAACATCAGATCCAGGAGCAGATGCTTTTCTTGCTAGTACATTACGGTATATACAGTTCCAGAAGGACAAAGGCGGTGCCGTAGGAGAGAAATACAAGCTCATTGTGGTCTGACTGAATTTCTCCGGAGCTAATCGTAGGCAAGGATCTGATTTGAAAGAATGCGCGAGTGTTGGTAAAATTGGTGTAGACATTGAGTACTGAAGTCCAAGATGGGATGGCTGAAACTGAAACGTTGTGCTGTAATATGAGAAGAAAGTTTGGTACATACTTGTTCTACGATATCCACTCCAGGTCGTAAGAAGGTTTCAGAATGATGACGAGTTAATGGTCTTGTTAGGTGAGGTTTTTGTGCATCATGCTTCTTTTCACTTGAGAAATATTCCATCGAAAAGATTGTTTTCCCTCTTATTAGGGTCCATGTTGGCCACATCTATTTTTATCCATTTTGAATTTTTCTGAGTCTTTAAACAAATAAAAAATGAGGACTGGGCAAAAGTTTACCTAATGCTCATGTACTTAAAAATGTTAATGTTGTACTTATTTGTAATAACAAATAGTACAGGAACATGTGCGAGAACTTCTCCTCCCGAACGCTCCCTCCCGAAAATGTGTCGAAAATTATTTGTGACAGTTGGATTGAATTCCAACTGTCACGATCAATTCACTGAAGTTAGCATATGTTCGTGGGTCTTAATGGTGGTCCGGATAACCCGTCTGAAATCTGTACCTGCAAAGATACCATAGGAGCGACGTACGACTCCAACTTGCAAATATAGCACTACCGTCTATCATCACAGATAAATCTGAGGTGCAACTATCGTAAGTTTTTGGGCAAGAATTGATGAAGTTGGTTTTGGGAATTGGTTTTTGGGAAAGAATTGGTTTTGGGAAAGAATTGATTATCTACGTCCAACCCCACTTTGCTGAAATTGGTTTTGGGAAAGAATTGATGAAATTGTTGTGTGTGTCAGCGATCTTACTCCGACCTTGAAGTTAATACTGACTCTATGCTTTTAGCTAACGGTATTTTGCAGGTTGAAGATGCTCCTTGGCCCCTTCGGCAAACACTCAGACAAATCCGCCAACTACGGACTCATTTGAACTCTTGTGCGATCACTCATTGTTTCAGAGAGTTGAACCAGGTAGCTGATGCATTGGCTAAGGCGGGTGCGCAGCTGCCACATGAGACTCTGCTCGTCTATGAGCATCCCTCAGCGGACATCTTGCAGCTTCTGCACAAAGACTCCCTCCAGGCATTCTCGAGATTACAAAGGAGACCGGAGGCATAACAGAGAGAGACAAATTCACATACTGTGCTTAGTTTTGATATTTTTTTGTAAGTGATGATATAGTGCGTCATACTCTTTCCTCCCTTAGGATTTTTCCTGCCAGGGGTTTGCCGAATGGAAGTTTTAAGGAGGTGGGCATATACCATCCTAGTCATTTCGTTGGAAGAGTCAGGAGGACTATGTAGGTGCGAGACACCAAGACATTTTATCGCAATAAAACCCTAAACTTTGCGAAAAAAAAAAGAAATTGCTGTGTGTGTAGTTTTGGATTTTCATGGCGCTAAGGAATTATTTTGGGAAGTTCTGCTGAAATTCTGGGAAAGATTCGTAGCATCCGATGCCTTCTGGAATCAAGTGCTGAAATTGGGTTATAACCTACAGGCTGAACCTGATCCAGACTACCCGCGGACCTATTCAACTTAAGTAAAACGATTGTGGCAGTCGGATTTTCGACGGCCACAAACAATTTTCGGCATATAAAGCCTCCTGTTCTCGTCCAGACACTCAGGAGGAGAAAATTCCTCCGAACATGTGGCATTATGATTGAGACAATAAAAATTTAATTAGTACACAATGCCAGATGTACACGTGCTATTACTTAATACAAATTAAGTACAAAATTATTAAGTACATCTGCCATTATTTAAAAACTTATAGAGTTCATACTAAAAAATCTATTATCGAAAATAATTTTTTTTAAATATAAATGGAAGCTAAGCGCCAAGAACAAAAACAAAGATACAGACACACCCTTCAGTTCAAAAATAAAGGTGGAATTCCGTTGGGGCAATGCTGGAAAATCCGTAACTTAGTCCAGTTGGATTCGGCTCGAAACCGCGTGGTGCCGATTCTGGATGAGTCGACCGTCAGCCCCCTTCGCGTGCAGATCGGTCCTCCTCTCCTCGCCGTTCCCCCTCAAGGTTGAGATTGGTATGAGCCTGTCATCAGCCACCTGGAAAATGCCCCATCCGACAAAGTTGCTCAGATATCATGACAAGCGGAGGCACTGGTAAATCGGAGATGGGACTCTGACCATATGGGCTGTCGAGATCAGATAGAGGGATGCAGAAGTCTGGATAGGAGGCATGGAAGTTGGGGTCCCAATAAAATTGTAGGTCCAGAGTATTGTTGCCAAATTCGGATTTCGCTAAGCAATCAGCCCATCAATTTTCAGCTCGGGCGATGTAGTGGATGGCGATAGATTCTTCACTTGCCAAAATGGCCCAAATCAGGCGAATGAGTTCTCCGTTGACCAGATCGGTTGCAGCGCCAGAGATGAGCTCCATCGCGAGCAGACTATCAGTTTCGATTTTTACATTGTTCAGGCGAAAATTTTGAACTACCTTCAGTCCCCGAAGTATTCCTTTCAATTCGGCTGAGATAACCGAGCATGCACTAGTGCGGAAGGAGAAGCCGAGTATCGAGGTTGCGTTGTCATTCTTAGGGCTGTCCAACCGGTCTACCGGTACCGGTCCACCGCAGGACCGGTACCGGTACCGATTAATACGCGGTACTGATATTGGGTACCGGTACCGTGCCGGTAC
>JAOYMZ010024878.1:0-34037 GCA_025802335.1 Pinguicula primuliflora | reverse complement strand
ATGATGACAGATCCTTCTTCATCCTCCTTGGATGACTTACTGGCTGTCTGAGATTCAAAAAATTGTTTGATTTGTTGGGAAACGATTTCTTGTACTTTTGCTTGCAGGATCATGATACCACCTGGGCTTTGATCTTTGCTCATGTTTCTGAGTTAAGGTAGATGACGAGAATTCAGGCTTTTAATCCTGCTCTGATACCATGTTTGATTGTAGAAGTGATTTGTGTGTTTATGGAAGAACAGTAAAGAAGAACAAGAATTTACGTGGTTCGACAAATTGGCAACGTCCACAGAAGATCTTTTTCCTTCCTTTCTTTGATAAGGTTACAATGGTTATCTCTACATATTTATACACATTTGTTATGCTTCTTTTTCACAATGCTTTTAATACAATTGTCATTTCACGCATGAGATTTGTGGGCTACTTGTCAAGATGTGTGGGCTACTTGTTTCACGCATGAGATTTGTGTTTGATTTTCCAAATTTGTTGGCTCCTTGTTTTTGACTTTCTCAACAATTTATGTGCAAGATGAGCCTGCAGGTGATAAATGTTCTATGCAGCATAATTACCTAGTTATATTATGATTATTAACAGATTGAGAAAGAAATTCATGGTTTGGAAGCATGCATTTTTAGGCAAATCCTGTCATACGAAGAGTTATAACTTCATATTTAGGAAAATTATATTGTGAAAAATTTTAAAATTACTATAGAACATTTCAATCAATTTATGACCCTCAACTTATAAATGATTGATGAACAGCCTATGCCCTAGCGGAACATTGTAAATATGGAGTTCACATTTTCATGTGCTTTGGCCAGATGACGGGATTAATTATTATGATTATTATTATTTTTGATGAATAATATTGTCATTATCATTTATAATTAAAAAAATGTATAAATGGGCGTATTTACATAATTGCCCAACCCACTTTGCAATATGGAATCACTAATTTCTCATTCCACCCAAAAACGCGAAGCTTTCATCTTCTCCATCCCCATATAGGGATTGAAATTAGGGTTCTTATTTCGCCATCTCATGGAGGATGCAACGTCGCTGACCGAGCCCGGAGGCAGAGGTGGGGCTCCCGACACCAATCCTCGTATGTATAGAATGAGCTGAGGAGCAATTTTTGACGAAAGTTAAGCCATATTTTCATCCTGTCTAATGTCTCGGTTTCATTCCAGCCAGAGTGCTGAAATATAATCATGTTTCTACTCTTCCACAGTTGCCATTGGGAGACCTGCCAGATTGCCTTCCAGCCATCCAGAGACCATGGGTGTTTGTGAAGCCGTATTTGCTTGGAGGCTATCGTTTTCCCCGGAGCTCCCACTTAACTGCAGGTTGAGGACAGATCCATTCAGCCAATGAGAACTCTCTGCATATATTGTTTAGTAATCACGCACTCTTGGAAAAGATGTAACTCTGTCTCGTCCTCTTCTCCGCAGAGGACACCGTGTGTTGCTGTTAAACCCACCCCTCGCCTCTGAAGATTCATCCTTGTTGGCAGTCGACAGTGGAGCAGTCTCCATACAAAGAAGCATATTTTCGAAGGTATTAAACGATTCCATGCCCTTGCTGCTTCATATGTGTTTATATTTTGACTCCACTGTGCTTCCATGAGCTTGCGATATTCGTGCTTGGTAGAATATGTTTGCCCAGCCATTGTAATCCAGCTCCACTGATCTGGTTCCTGGGTTGCACCAGGAATTTGTTCCAATTCCACCAATAGGGTAGCAAATTGTAGTAACTCTGCTTCGTGACATGTTCTGATCCATGTCCATTGCCAATTCCATTGGTCAGTGTACTGACCTTTTCCCGCAACTGTGATATTCTGATCCCCAGCTGCCATATATAGATCAGGGAACCTATCCTTGAAGCAGGTCTCTCCAAGCCAAGTGTCTTTCCAAAATAGAGTGTTATCACCCTTCCCAATGAGTCTCTTGAAGTGCTCCTTAAACCATGCCTCTGTAGTAACTAGTAATATGATGTGTTAAGTCTTTCCACCAAATAGAGGCATGTCTGCAAGGGTTCATGTTAGAGACCAGCATATGCCCAGTAACTTGTTCATCGCGATACAAACTGTCCAAAAACTTTGTCCACAAATAGGAATCATCCAACTTCAGCATTCGAAAGCCCCATTTGTCTGATAACATCTTATAGATTAAGTATTTTGTCGATTTCTTTTTTCTGATTTATTATGTTTTGAATTTTACTTGCCTGGCGTTGGAGCTGCTGCAATGATTTCGGAAGGCATTAATTACTTGGCGTTGATTGAGCCTATTCAGGTAGCTTATGAATCTAAAGTTGAGAGATGTAGAGCCACTAGAGATTTGAGGAGATGTGGGCACGATGTGCAAAGTGTTCTTTGGTGTGGTCATGCTGCTCTTTGCGATGAATGCTGTCGAATGTGTGAAATTTGCCCCATATGCAGAATTCCCTTGCCAAAGGACGTAAACAAGATTCATCCACGACTTCACCAAGAATGTACGGAAGCAGGTCTTATATCGAAGACGCTCGATGACAAATTGCACGATAATGATGCTGGCAATAATCTTATCCTTATTGCTGATTTTCAACGGCTATATTCTCTGTTTGACGTAGCCTTAGAGAATGACCTAGTTTCTCTAATCTGCTATTGTATCCTTAACCATCTAATATTTTCTTGAGTCTTATCTTATACGCAATGGAGAAAATTCATACAGATTTTCTTTTAATCGTAAGCGGTTATTATTGTCTACTCTGCAAGCATTTTTTCTGTGTTCTTTTTTAAATGGTTAGGAACAAACTATTGTATCACTTTATCCCATGTTTTAGTCACTTCCTTGGAACTTTTTCGCATAATCCTTTGCTCGTGATTGTTGCCTTATATGTTCAAGCATATATGCGTAAGAGCATTTTGAAACTTATTTACTTTTACATTTTTCCATGCATTAAATTACATTTTGGGGCCTATGCTTCCTTAATCTGGTTATAAAGATGCCAAAGATGTATGGATGGATGAAAGGGCTCTATGGAGTGATCCAGTATTGGCATTCTTGCTTGATGGGAAGGTTATCAAAGATTGGTGCATGTTGAGGTTTAAAAGCCATTTGACAAATTTGAAGGTTATATGTATCCTAATATTTGAGCCTTTCAAGTTTGCTAATTTATTGCGCTGAGACAATCCACTAAAAAATCTTTTTTCCTTGACACTCTTAATAGATAAGCTTACTATTGTAGAGATGAAAATGAACTTTGATTCTCTTATGAGAATTCTGTCAAAGCTGGAGGGTATGTCAACTGTTCTTTAAGTGTTGGAATCTTCATTTAAAGGCTCTGTTACAGCAATGCTCCAGGACCTGAATAATCTCCAGGAGAGTATATTGAAGACCAAACAGGTGCAAATGGTCAAGATTATTTCATCTTACTCTATGAATTGCTTACTTATGGTATTAAAATGAGTGTTGAGGCATGCAGCAAACAATTTTAATTCATGGCTGTTTTTGTTCTATGCTGTATCTCTTCGGAGAATCCGAGCAAATAGGGGATTTTATGTTCATATATTTAAGCTTTGAGCTTTGTGTTATATTGTAGTTGAGAGTAGCAGCTTGATCCTTGCACAATGCACACTTTTAAGTTTGGGATTTATTTAACCACTTGATTGCCCAAATTTAAGTTATTTGTTCAGAGGCCTTTACCAGATTAATACTTAACTGGCAAATCTGTGCCTTTTTACAGCACTTGGAGATTATGATCTGGTGCATTGGACATGAGTTTTTGGCAAATGTAGGTTCTAGGCACCCTGATTTTATATCATGGCAGTCATCTTTTTGTGAAAGGAAATTGGCAGCCGAAAATCGAGCGTGGCCTGTTCCAAAGCGTTTATTGGAATCTAGTGAACAGAGTATACCTACCCTCTTTATAGAAGATGCACTTAGAATTCTTGATGCCAACCAAGAGCATGCAGACAAAGATCTAGGGGAGTTAGCCATACAATCCTTGCTGGCAACGGGAAGGAGTTCATTTGTTCTTTCTGAGGTACAAGTAATGGTTGGATGCTACCCCTTCGAAACTATTCATGCTGGTGTTGACTTGCTTTTTTTATGTGGAAACTCTGATTTGGTTGTTGACAAACAAGCTATTGTTTCCTTGTCAATTGGAATAAATGTCCATTTTATATTCTAATTCCTACAGTTATTGAGGCTGTGATTGTGATAATTGATTTTTCTATCTCTTCTCATATTTTTGTAACATCCTTAACGAGGGTCACAGTTCTTATATTTTCTTTTTGATCGGCACTGGACCGTGCCTACTGAGAATTGGAAATATATTGTTGATGACTTTGCTGTCACATTTGCATAAACCGACACTCTTTGCTGGAATCGTTTGTCTTATATCTTCTAGACGATGACACTGACGAAATTTTGAAGGTGAATTTTTGTCTTCTAAGTGATCTAATCATCTTAGATTCAAGCACAAGTTAACTCATTTTTTTAATCATGAGAAATCTGTGCTAGCACTTGTAATCACCTGATAATGTTAGTTCTGTTCCGAAACATTTCTTACTGGAGATGTGCAAGCATGATTTCCTCATTTCTTGGGGCAATTGGTTTATGAGTGAAGACTTGAATGAGTCAGGCATTTCCTTCTCTGAAGTTGGTTTGATCAGAAGGTCTTTTCTGGGCCAAAAGAACAAAAAACAAATCTTTAGTACTTCGTTAGTAAAGCAGTATTGTAACTGAATCTTATCGTACTCCTGAAATTCATGAACCTCTGTACTTTATTGCAGTTTTTGGTTCCATCTGTTACATATTTTAGCCATCTGCAGTCCGTTTCTGTTGAAGCATCTCATTTCTTGATATGGATTTGTTATTGCTTGCATTTATTATTTTCATATGCTGTATTTCTAGGAAGCCATCGCCTTCTTCCTGAAAAAGCAGGCCGAAATCTTCATCCTAAGATTGCTCGAGCATTGCTGGAGAGAAAAAGCCCTGATGCGGCTCTCATGGTTTTGCGTTTGTGGGGCCGAGATTGGGGAACTGAATTTCCTTCTCCATTGGAAGCAATCACTACGCTTCGGATTTGGATAGTGTGTGGACTAATGACTGAAGCTTTTGTGCATCAGAGAAGGATTTGGACAAAAGTTGAGAAGGTAGAACTAAGGCACACTCGTGAGGGAGAGAACCGCAATTGGCCAATCTGGTTGGAGGTTTGGTTGCTGAATTTTGTTATCTTTGTAATTCGAGAAATTCAGTTTTTGATATGATTGGACTTCCCAGGAACTGTGATAAGGAGAAGCACCTTCACGACTACTTATTTAATTGTGCAAAAAGTGGATCCTGCATCAAGTACTGGAAGCCTTCTTGTGGTTTTCAATTTGCAGGTATGTTTGCGTTCTTGTCTCTATTGTTTCTACAACACGTAAAAATGTGTACTTACATCATTTCCGTCTTCGTTATTTCAGCACAACCGCTACACCGAGGCTTATCTAATGGATTTGAAGATTAGGACACTGGAAGCAAATTTTATTTTGAAAAATCAGAATGAAGCATCCACTGCTGATAAAGTGAAGTTTGTAGGAGAGTGGAGGAAGGAAATAGTTGTAAGGCTAAGAAGCACGGGGCACGGGGCACGGGGCACGTAGCCTCCCCGTACCCTCCCCCGTACAAGGACGACTCCTCTTCTTGATGATCAATTTGAAACTATGGAACAGGAACTGGGTCTTCGACTGCTTCCGAGGCGGCCCAACTAGTGATAAGAACAGAAAAGAGACGTTAGCGCTAATCTAAAAAAAAATTATATGTCAGCCAGTCGTACCCATTGGGTACGTACCCTCCCCGTACCCTCCCCGTACCCTCTCCCGTACCGGACGCCGTACCGGAAGTTCTCAAAGTATCCAAATTTTTTTGGAGTACCGGGTACATACCCGTGGCGTACCGGGGCTGTACCGGTACCCACGGGGTACCCGGCACGGGTACTCCATCCGTGCTTAGAGTTGTAAGTGGTCTTTGTTTAGCCAGTATTTCTTTCTCTTATATTCTCCATATCAGATACTTCCTTTTTCCTTCTTACAGGATCAAGGCGTGGGTCTGCTTCCTGAAGACATCCAGCACCAGCTAAAGCTCGTTGGAACCAAAATAGTGTTTCATGTTCCAAACTTGCAAGGGGAAGGCAATGGCTTCTAGCATAACCTCTCCCAGGTCTCATCTTTTTTGGTAGGTTGAACTAAAATTAACTCCCGCAGTATGTTGTCTTGTTCATAACATCGTAGCCAGGCCAAGCGACAGTATGACTCGAGATTTTATCGTAACTTTCTTTCTATATGACCGGGTTTCAATCTACCACACATCAATAACATAATATTATAAATTATGAAAAATTTAAACAGTGTTGACAACTAATAAAAGAAATATTAAGTTGGATGGTTAATGTTTATGATTAAATTAAATACAAAGTGCAATATTTAATGAGGTGGGTAAGGATCCCCTTTTACATGTTATTATATATATGTAAAAATACATTAAATATAGACAATGGTACGCATTAAATAGAATAATAAAAGAATACCAAAATTTTGGAGTCACGTGCCCTCACTTACAGTTTGTTTTTTTTGTTATCGTCACAATTTCTGTAATGGTGGGGACCATTGGCTTCACCTCGTTCCACAACTTCAAATAACAATCTTTCGACGGTGGCCGCCAAGCATCACGGCGACGGGGAAGATGTATCAGTTCACAGGCATGGACCTGGTGTTGAGGATCCACCAAATCACCACCGTACATTTCTTCGACGGTGATGCGGCGGCGGACATCCGTATCGTCGTCATGAAGGTGCTGGAATGGCTCGACGCCGTGAACGGCGAAGATAACCACCGGCTCTTGGTCTACCATCAGTCGTTCCGGGCCAGTGAAGTGTTTGGCAGCGGTGGAGGAGAAACGACAGTGAAGGAGATGGCGGAGTAAAACAGCGGAGGAGGGTGTCGACGGCTGAAGATGGATGAGGGAGATGGGGAACTCACGTTGGGAAAATAAAGTCACACGTGAATAGCACTATTTTTTAATATCAATTTTAATCTCAGTCTTTAGATCTTTTCACATTGACGGATTAAATTTCATGTTTTTTTTACATGTATAACAACATGTGAAGGGATCGTCCCCATATTTAGGTCTATATATTCTACTGAAAAGTTATTTTTGGCTTTTGAGGGGAATTTTTAAAAAAAGTTGCTTTTATAAAGAAGTTATAAAAATAGTATGACAAAATGGATATAATTCAGGAAAATTTCTGAGTATTTTGATATTATCGATTTGTATATAGACAAAATTATCTTAAAAGGGAATTTTTAAATATTTATAAAATTGACTTCGCCTTAAGCCTCTCAGAAGCTACTCCAAGGTAGCTTTTAGCTTTTGGGCTTTTGGAGTTTTTCCACCGCCAAAAGCCAAAATCGCAAACAGTGTAAAAGGGGCTTCTACGATTGAAAAGCTAAAAGCTGCTTTTGAGAAGAACTTGCAAACAGGGCCTTAATAATAAACTTAACTTATGAAACTGAACCCTATTTTGCTAAACAACTATAGGTTAATACTCGTTAAGGAAGCCAAAATCCTGAATAAATATTTTACAAATTAAATAAGTAAAAAATAATATGAAGCTCATTTAATTTGTGCTTTAACGGCACATGGAAGTCAAGGCCTTGCGACCACAAGGTGATGCCATTCTGCCTCCGAGCATACGTTTCTTGAGCATCGATCCTTCCTTCTGTTGCAGCGGCTTCCATTGTGAGAAAGGGTTTGTACATTATCAATGGTATGAGCATCGATTCTTCGGAGGTACAATTCTCACATAGTTAACCGCGTGTGCAAAAGCCTTCCACCAAAGAGGGTGTGGAAGTATTGAACTACAAGATGTAGCAGGTATGGATTCAGCCATGAAAAATCCATTGGAACGAACCTTGGTACAAGGCAGGGAACCGTCAGATACATTATTGAATGATGCTATTTCTAGTGGTAATTGTGATGTTTGATGTGAGGAGGACGAGGCAGCAAGAAATGTTGTTCCGGCAACACTGAACAAACCTATTCCTAGTCCATCCACACCAACCAGTCCCCCAGTATTACGTACTTTGGATCCTAACATCCAAGAGAACAAAGGAAAGAAACCCAGGAAAGTGAGAAAGAAGAAGGAAAGAGTCCCACTGATATATTACTCAGAATCTCACCGTTCATTGTAGTTGTAGGGTCGTCCAGAAAATCACCCCTATCACTCTAGCTCAATACGTGCTGCTGTTTCAAGTGCTACAAATCCCTGCTACTGTTACAAGTGCTACAACTTCCTGTTCCTTTCCTGCTGAGGTGTTTATCCAACTGCTGCATTTGCTTTGGTGATGTGCTTATGGTTGCTCTATTATGAGGTACATATTTTACTCGGCAGCAGAATGTGTTCAGCAGCAAAATATATTGTTCTTGCTGCTGCTACAGGTTCCTCACGTTTCAGATTTGGTGTGTCTGTGTTGCTGCAAGCTCCTGCTGCTACATGCTTTTCACATCTATTGCCTCCAGTTGGAACTATTTTGTGAAAGTCGGGTGAAACTGTTTTAAAATAGAATTTGAGTGTCTTTAAATCTGTTAGAAAAGTCTGTTAGGAAAGTGGCAAGCCTTTATGCAAGTTTTAAAAAAAAATCACAGCCTTGCTTATATCGTATGGGTGTTTCCATTACAAAAAAAATAAGAAAATGATAAATGGATAAGTTTTACCCATTAAAGTCGTATTTCAAATGTGTATAGAAGTTATTGAAGGGTACTTTTATTCTCGTATCTATCAATATTGCAAATTTTTGGATCTAATACTCGTCTTTCTACTCGGAATACATTTTTTAAGTAATTATAAAAAAATTAAAGTAGATACACATGGAATAAATATTAACTTATAAATATACATGGTATACACAACATGAATGATGAAATGAAGAAACACTCACAAATTTGAAAGTTGGAAATTCATATCTTACCCTTCTTGGAATGATGAATTTGCAAAATAATCAAATGATTATTACAAATGTTAGTGAAATTATCAAACACTATAATTGTTATTAGATAAGGGATGCTACATGTCCATACAATTACATGTATATATACCTGGACATGTTAAAATAATATATTTTTAATTAGTTTTTAAATTTTAAAAATCTTATAAATATAAATTTAAATAATTTTAAACTTAATAAAAATATTAATTAATATTACGATAGATTTGCCGCAAAAAAAATAAAACTCTAAATCTTATAAACCCTAAATCACATAAACTCAAACTCTAAAAATTCAAAAAAACTAAACTTTATCTAACGACGACAATTAATATTACGGCAGCTTCGCCGCCGAAAAACTAAAACCCTAAATGATGAACCCAAATTCTACAGATCCTAAATGTTAAACTTTATTGAAAAATGAAAAACAATATTGCGACGATTTTGTCGTCGAAAAACTGAAACCCTACATGATGGACCCTAATTCTAAAAACTCTAAGTGCTAAACTTTATTTAACGACGACAATTAATATTACGGTGGCTCTCTGTCAAGAAGCTAAAACGCTAAACTCTATAAAACCTAAAGCTTAAATTCTAATAACCCTATATTACGACGACTTCGCCGTCAAAAACTAAACCCTAATATCACGACAATTATAAATTCACATAAAAATTAAAAAAATAATATTTATACTGAAGTCATATCAAGTTACATCTTAAATCGAATGACACGACGTGCTGATTATTATGGTACTGTCCGTTGTGACAAATAATGACCAATTCACCAGATAAATCTAATGGTAGGAAAAGGAGGAAAGATAAAATATAATAATAAAATAATCAAAACTATAAAAAAACATGAAATTATTAATAATTGATGACGCATGTCACCAAATTAGTGGTATGGAAACATGATCATACCAATTGGTATGAACATGTAGCATTTTTCTATTATATACTGCATTACCACTGATATAGTGTATGATAATTGATAGCACATATACATTCACAGAGCTGGAATTAGGACAACACACATGCATTCACAAAGTGGACTTACATCCACATTGCATTTTCATGTCTCAATCAATAAAATAGAAAGGGAAAAGTCGAAAGACAACTCCCGGCCTCGGGTAAAGAGATTAGCATAGTTTGAACTTGAAGATTCAAGATATGATTAGAGATTTGTTAGAATTGGAGAGACATGAAGTTGTAAAAAAATTACAGAGCAAGATGCATTAAGTTGAATGTTCCGTTCCGTTCCGTCTGACCGAAGACAACATGGGGACATGCATGGAAGAGCTGATTCTCATTCTATTTGTGGAATGTAGATCCTCCATATTTCTTAAGTTATTGGTACTGCCCTGCCCAAAACTCTCTTAATTCAAAAGTGCCAACAAAAAAATAACTTTGGTGGCTCCTGTTGAAACTATATTTATCCCATACCGGATAAGAAACTCATCAAATATAAGTCTAAATAGATTAAGTGAATTGAATTCAAATATTTTAAGTTTAAGATTATGATGAGAATAATTCGTTTATTTAATAAATTAACCTCACGCAATTACACACGAAATCCGAACCTAGTGTGATCTTGAATTCATTGACTGCAGTCTTATACTAACTTAAGCATCAGACTTAGACATGAATGAGAAGGAACTTTACTTTTTCACTGACATCTTAGTTTCTATATTCCGGTGAATAAATTTCACTAAATAAGTAAATATACATGAAAAAATTCCAAGGCTACGTCACTCATCAGTCTGTTTGCCGACCAAGATAAGTAGGAAATTTTGCAGACAAGGTTTGCTGGTTACTAGAATGGGATTTCGCCAGATCCTTCATCATCTGACCAGTTGGTGCAGAAAAAACAAGTTTGATATGTACAAATAACCGGTGGTATAGGCAACATTGATAGAGCTGATTGCTCAAGTATAAGACATCAATAGACAACTGCTCATTAACCCAAGCCATGATTCAGAAGGCAAATTTTTGAAGGGAATGCAACAATAATCCTAATCTGAGTCCTGCTGATTCCAAGAAAGTTGCAGGAATTGGATCGTTTGCATGAACATCTTGTTGGAGCTATCTGCACCAACAGCAGAATTCCAAAATGGAATTAACCCAAGCCATGATTCCGAAGGCAAACTTTTGATCTAATGTCAGTCTAAAAATTCAGGAAGTAGTATTAGCTCATGTCTATTCAAGCTGGAAACTCGTTACAAGTTCAAATGATATAATTCCATGCATAATCACTCATCTATCACTTGTCTGATGGGCTCAGGGACCCGAAATCTGCAGCAAATCAACATGATTTTGATAGAGCTGGCAAGAGAGATACGATGGCGGACTGAGATAAATATAGGTCTCACGGAGCCTTCTGTTGATCGCATTGCCTGCATATACGTTTGTAACACATTTGATACTCGCACAGGTTGCCACTGTGCTAAATGCTGATAGAAAATTAGACTTATATGAACTGTTACTCACTGCTACGAAGATGTCCCCGGAATCCCCAGCCAAATAGAAGATATCAGCAGATGATTTTCCATTAACTGCAACCAGTTGATCAACTCTAGATTTCGCAAGTCCATCAACATGATGTAGCTGAAAAACACCAGCATATTCGGTAGCAATAGATATGTATGCACTAGAAACAGAATGGAAGTTGTGGTCTATGTAAAATATGTAGGACACATACAACAACAGCATAAATACATGCTTATGTTGGTCTAAGTACTTACATTCTTTCCTAACCCAATTGTAGGAACATCAGCCAAAACCCAATTGGATGGAGCTTGGTTTCGCCCGTGCATCACTCAAGAACTATAAAATGACAGTGTTCAGAGCTTAATGGATGTGAATATTTTCTGTGCTGAAATCTCGTTGGACGCTGCTGTTATGGTTCCTTACATATTCAACTACAACTACAGATGATAATTTTTATTGATGGTAAGTGCCAACCAAGTAAGTTTGCAGAACAGAACAATACGTTTTGGATAAATCAGACTCCTCATAGTCTACTTGATATTAAAAATGCGTCATCCTGTTGGCAGATATGAAGTAGCTCACAAGATAGAATAGGCCTACACGAGTCATACAAAAATTAAAGCACAGTAAAGCAACCACACACAATAACTAACATATTCACGCATATAAGCAATAATCTCCCAATCACAACTGCATTTGGGGTGAGTGAATGGAATTTGGTTCAGAACCGTGTACTCTCAGTTGATAGATGCACGTATGAGAAGCACTGCCGTGATGCCGTATAGTGTCCACGACATTAGCGAGAGGTAACTCCACTTTAAACGTTTGAGCATAGCTCTTTTCAAGGTCATATGTGTATTCAGCCAGTGCGCACATCTTAGTGGTACCATCCTCCATATCATTCCGAACTTGTCCTTGAAGCCATCCATAAACCCGACAGTGCTGAGGAGCATTGGATCTATCAAATGGCACACTTTGCTACATGCCCCAGAGTAACAGCTTTGGGTACGATGGGTGTTCTAAGCTTGAGCTCAGGAAATCCACTAGTACACTTGAGAGGAAAACACTGGCCAGGCTCTCCAAAGCTTGGTCTAATCATTTTCTCTGCTCCAGCCCTAACACTGTTCCTATTAAGCAACCATCCACTTACACCAAATGGCTCTGAATGCTTTATAATCCTCCCACGTCCTGAAGAACCATACGCACTGTGTTTCTGTATCTCTTTCCTCCACAGTGTCCCTTGCATAACGAATAACATCTTCCAAAGTCAGATTTTTTGTCCTTCTTGAATTGATCGAAGAAATCTTCAAACTCACATTTAGATAGCAAACCCTTTGTTTCAAAGTCATTCATAAACTTTCCAAAAACATCATTCCTTGCATGAAATGCTTTCAACTTTAAATCCATTTCCTCCCCGTTAATTTCAATTTTCTCACTGATTTCCTTCCTCAACGCATCAGTCTTGTCCCAAACTTCAACGTCAAATGCATTAATCTGAAACTGCATCGCCTTCAGTGGCGTCTTAACAAACTTCTCCACACTGGATAACTACCAATCAAAATCCTTAGAAATCATGGTCAAATTTTTTGCCTCACGTCTTTGCTGCAAAACCACAAATCGAACCATCTGCACAAAACCAATAAGAACAATAACTAAGGTCAAATTCTTGGCGAGAATACTCCTCACTGTTTTAGCCTTCCGGACGGGGCCGGAACTCCGGGCCACGTTCCTGGCCAAGTTTCTCCCCACATCCCTCACAATTGCTGCGGCTGTTGTATCCATAGATTTGCGTTGAGCGCCTGTCTCAATCTGAGCCGCCGTCCAGTAGATCCTTGTCGGTTACCCTACAGCGAGAGATATACCCGCCGTTGGCGGTGATCGACACGGAAGAGGCCGACATTTGAAAGGCTTTATCAGTTGGAATTTCTCAGATGAATCCGGGAGGCGGCTATTTGAAATGTCGATACAAATATATGGACAAGCTGTTCCATTTATATTTTTACAAGGCGGCAGCCGGCAGTGTTGGTGGTTCATAGGAACGGGCAGAAGGCTTCAGTTTCGGGAAAAAAATGGAAAGTAGACTGAGAGCGGTCATGTGCTGGTGAAATCAAACTGAATCTTCTTTTCGTTTTTTTTATTTTTTTAAATTTTATTGTATCATAATATGTAGAGGTTAATTTTCTTTAATACCATTTTTAAAAGAAAACAGATCGCAATCGAAAATTCAACAGTTATAAGTAGCCTACCTTCTGTTTAATCTTTTATTATTAAAAAATAAAATATGTAAGGATGAATTCTGGAAAAAAAAAAGTATGAACGAAAGACTTCCAAAATGAGTACCCAGATGTAGGGACAAAATAGTCCAAAGCAACACGGATCATTCCAATGAGGTGTACGGTTTTTAAATTTTCTTGATTGCCACATTTCATTCGTGCAATAATAAAAAAACATTCGGGCTATAAATCAAATTGGGTCAACAAATATATATCGGGTCAACAAATATAGGCCAACAAGTATATAGTGGGCCCATGAAAAGTAAAGTAGCTCCATTTTTTTTGGCCCCACCAAATATAATTGAATTCCTACTAGCAGTATCAACAAATTGGGAATTGGCGGCAGAAGCGGCAAAGGATTGAGTAGATTAGACATTCAGTATTGTTTGAAGGAGTTTGCGTTTGCCGGAAAGGGGTTTACTGGCGGTAAATCCATCACGCTTGGAGGGCGAGATGTGTTCTGTTTTGCCGTGGTGAACTTTACTAGAGAATTTGTGTTGTTTACTTGTTGAATCGCACGGTTTTGTATGCTTGTAGCTGAGAAAAAGGAAAAAACTATGCATAAGAAAAGGGAAGAGTTCAAGGGAGTATCATTGGCCTCCCCGGGGATCTAGAGGCGCCAATAATGAACATCAAGAGCATCCTTAAGGAGATTCAGGATTTAGGTATAATCCTTTATCCGAGCTGGACTGAGTTGTCACTTGTCAATGGGTATTTGGTATGAACGGTGAACTATCTGGAGTTGATTACTTTGTTTCTAACATCGAACATATTAAATTTGATGCAACAACATGTTTGGATTCTGGCCCCATATCTCACATTTTTACCATTGTGTTTAGCAGCTCTTACCTAGCTATTTATTTTTCTCAGATATGAGAAGTATATCACGTGCTTTACATGGATTTATTATAGTATATGTTTTGGGTGGTCAGTGTGATTATATTGTATGTTCATATGCTTAGCTTCATATCAGGTTCAACAGAAGTATAGCAAGTGCTCTACGTGGATTCTTTACAATATATGTTTTGGGTGGTCAGTGTGATTATAGTTTATGTTCATATGCTTAGCTTCATCAGGTTCAACCCATATGACATGGAAACAGAAGATGGAATTGGAGAACAGGAAGATACTTTCTCTCGGTGGAAAGGTTATTTCTTCGATTCTGACCCACAGTTTTGTAACTAATAATTAATCTATGGGCTCCTTAAGCTATCTTTATTTTACAGCCTCCCAATAAGCAAAGATTGACTCTCAGCATTGCACGAATGGTTATGAAGAACCAAAAGCATAGAGAAGAGAAATTGCTTCGAGAGGTTGCCAGCCCTATTCATTTATTACCAGTCAAATCTAATATATTTGATGCAATGATACATTGAAACACCATGCTAATATTGATCCTTGTCAGAATGAAGAAATAGCAAGTAGCAGCAGCCGTGGAGCTAGCAAGTTTCCAGAAAGAATTCGGACGGAGGATAGAGTCATGTGATCAACTGAAGGGTATTTTAAAAAATGGTGTCCTTGATGTAAATTGATCAACAGGCCGGTGCTACTTCCCAGCAATGTGAGGGCAGTGTCCCTCCGGTTCCTCCGATAACCTCAGGGTTCTCGGTCAGCTCCGGATCTATCAGTTTCAGCCGCCCTAATCTGTCTTCACTTTATGTGCTTCCTGGCTTTGGCTTAATTTGTACGAAAGAGAAAAAGAATCCACATCATTACTCCTTCAACCACCAGTTTCAGAAGAAGCAGAGTCATCAAAGCCAAATCGCATTGACGGTGATCCGAAAATCTTTCCCAATCCAAGAAGTATTGTGCCCATTGTAAAATGCTGCATGCTATTTCAGTGCTATTCAAATATACTATTAATCGATGTTCAATAAATTTTTAGCTTGGTGATCAATTGGGCAGAGGTAATCAAACCTTGTTGTGGCAAGATATATGGCTGGGTGAGTCCAGTTTTGAGGACAGATACCCGGTGTTTTATAGGGCTGCCGGAGATAAACATGCAACAATATTGCAGAAGGGACGCTATGACAAACAATGGGATTGGAATTGGGTTTGGAATGGGGCTTGTGCCGAAGAAGAGTTACTACAACTAGCGACACTGCTAGTGGAACTCTCAGAGGCTCCACCTCCGAATGTGGAACCTGATTGTTGGGTGTGGAAGGACTCTGTGGAACAAACTTACTCTACCAAACAACGAGTCTGGAGCAGGTCTCTGACCCTGGAACTCTAAACCAGATCCATTTTGTAACGAGTGTCTCTGACCGTGGAACTCTAAACCAGATCCATTTTGTAATCCCTAAAAACGGTTCACTTCTGACTTTCCTGGAATCAAATCTGATTCCCAAATTATTTACTGCTGACCATATCGTGGACCAAACCTGTTTCGCAATGGCCGTTGTTTTGCAGAGCAAAAGTTGTTGTGTTGGCCCAGTGTTGCTTCGAATGGGTAAATTCAACCAGCTGTATACCTTTGCCCATATACTCTGAATAGTTGTACTAATATTTCTCTTGAGTAGTGGTGCTAAAATTTTACGGTTTTGATACTAATATGGATGGTGTATCTTTTTTCTTATACGCAGATGATCTTGAGATTTGGATTCATACTTGCTTAAGAAATGCATTTGGGTACTGGAGACAGAAATCAGGGATTCTGTTACTGAGACATCAAAGGGCTATATAGGATGCAACTTGATCAAACAACTATATGGCCTGGAATGAGATCATTGTAGGAAGCATCTGGTTATATATTTTCATTATTGCAAAGTTGTCCCGCTTAACATGCTTTCCATTTTAACGGTTGAAGGGTGGGGTTTTCAGAGCCACAAGCATTTGTGGAAGGAATTTTAGATCGATACCCTGTTTTCCTTAGCGTTGTACTAAACAATGTCAGTGATGATCCAGTCGAGTTTTCTCATGCAGTTAACTGCTTGAGATTACAATTTGAGAAGCATGTTATGTGGTTTTTCTCTTAACTTGCCTTTATCTTTTCAAGCTTTAGTTTCCAGTAAACTGCGTATTCTTTTTTTGATAAGTAGTAAGCTGCCTATTCTAAAATATTTGACCGTACCGTACGAGTTAATATTTTCGGCTGAACAGGGTGCAAACTATGGTTGAGGGCTACATTATCACCTGGTGTTATGAGAAATTTCCTTCTGGGTCAATGTTTCCATACTCAAAATGAGAAAACCATAAAGAGATCTTTGATCTTTTCACCCTTTTCTGCAAGCACGATTTTTATTTTGCATTTTTTTGATGTTTTTCATTAATATCTAAAATTATTTTTCTAAGTGATATAAGACATGGATTTTGTAGTATACTTGTTAGCCTTATTGTTTATCTTTTCTCAGTCTCTTGAAGCCCTGCAAAGACTGTGAACATGAAAAACAAAGAAGGCATTTCCTATACTTTCCCCTGCATCAAGTACCTGCGAGCAGCAACTTTAGCATATTCATGAGATAAAAGGCCTGTCAGGTTGTTATTCCATTATCCGTTCCGACTCAGCTAATATTTTCTTGCTTTTTTGAAAATATTTTGATCTCGCTTGCCTTTTCCTTTTATTTTGTGTATGCAGATAGCTCTTCCCATTTTTTCCTAGTTTACAGGATGGATCCACCTTGTCCCTCCTTATGAATGTGCTCATATGTGGTACGCACCAATTGACAAAAGCCCGTGTGATCTATTTTGGAGGCGCGTGAATTGTGTAGCTTGCACTAGTAAATGGATGACTCCATGTTGACTTTTACAGGGACCCCTCTCCTGTGTCTTTTCTGAAGGATGCATCAGGGCACATTTCTCTTCGGCAGCCTGCAACTTCTCTAGTCCCAACCATTATTGTATCTGATGCTTCTGCATTGGTATCTGTAATTTTGAAGGTTGCAGTTGCATGGACGTGGTAAACCCATCATGCGTAATAATCTTGACGTCATGGAAGATGAAGATGATAATCTTTCTGGCTTCTGTATCCAAGATAATGGTACCAATTGTTGGGAAGAGTTCAGTTTGCAATAGAAGATAATTTCTCAAGTGGATGGGAGCTGGATGTGTGTACTTATGATATGGTATGATGTATTATTTGAAATGGACCCTTTGATCCTTCCATTGTCCTTTTCGAAGGCTGTTTTCTGGTCATTATCTCGATTTTCAGTGATTGAACCCGGGATCAACATGGAAATGCCCTTTTCTGTTAGAAATTGTCCGACATCTTGTGATTCGAAAGTGATTTCTCGCGTAGGGTGGAAAGTACCCACTAGAAAGGCTGATGGTGGGGATGGGAACAGAGTCTAAAAATTATGTTCGAAATTTCAAAATTGTGCTTTCCTTTAGTAGTAAGAACATTTAAGAGGTTAGTGTCAACATTAGATTTACTCTGGACTATTCTTGCTTGATGAAAGCCATAACTTCAACTTCTTTTTTTCTATCAAAGTCTTGCAGGTTAACTGCTCACTATACTTTAAGAATGGCCCAAGGAGAACTCAGGAAACAGTTTACCTGGGAACCAGCAATGAGCAATAGCTTGATTCTATTTCTTGTGGATCCCGTTGATGTAATTGTTATTTTATTGTTATAGTTTTATCCCGTGTTATTAGCAAAGGTGCTGCATACTTAATGTTTTTTCTAAAGGTACTTTGAACTAAAGGTACTTTGAACTAAAGGTTGAGCCTTACATGCATCTGGTTGTTGTAGGATACAATACGAGTCAGCTGGTTATTCCTTGAACATGTTTCTAATATACGTCGTCTTACTCATAGTCTGCAATTTTGTGCTCCAAACCATCATCATTGTTGGCTGTCTTTCTCCTCCTGCAAGTAGTTTCCGCTGCATTTATTTCTGCGAACCGCATGACTTGTTTCCCTGGTTACGGTCTTTCTTTCTTTTCTTCAACCCAATGAATACATTCTGCTCGACTGATTTGGCTTTAGGTACTATATGTTAAGGTTCAGCTGAATTGCATTCTTCAAAACTTCAGGACCTTACATCACCTCTTCTTCCTCCTTTGCAAATATCTCAGAAAAGTATATTTTTCTGCTCAGACCACATCGCAAAATCCATCTGATGTTTCTGATGATGCAAAATATTCTTTCCAAGGTGGATTTTTTTGAAGCAACCCATGTTTGATTCTTCACCCATTTATGGAGATCAATCTTCGTGTGTTAGCTCTACAACATGGGAAAAGTTTAGCGGCTGACCATCACAATTTGCATGGGTTTCAATTCATAAATGCTTAGAAGGAGGCAATACATTTGAGGATGACACAGTCTCAGGTCTTCATCAAGCTATTTATGCAAGTTGTTCATGTTTATTGTTTGTCTTATTTCTGTTTCCTTTTATGGTTTCTACTTGCAGTTTAATTAGTTTCTGTGCGTTATTATTATTATTATTATATTTAGTTTTAGTTTGATATTTTACTCAAATGACCATTGGTTTATCGATCTAACTCCTCTTCAAATAGAGACATCAGAAAATAAGAGGAATGGAGCTGGAGGCACGTTTAGAAGATTACTGCCTGTCAGATGGAAGCATTAATGTGACAAAATGCTAAATAATTTAGCATTGCTAATGGAACTGCCATTTCAAAACAAGTTGATACAGTTTGTTCTCAAATACAGCTGAGAGACAAAACCCCATCTAGTATGACGCCGGCAAGCAGTTCTCAGCAAAATGTGATTTAACTTCTTAAACCTAATGATGCAGCTTTGGAAGTGCGAGACAATGATGTTGGTGCGTGGAATCTCTAAATTTTTCAAACCACCTTAGCAGCAGCAGCCTCTAAGTACAAACCACGTGCTTGAAAAGGCAAGTGATGAAACTTATCTTACCCCTGGATTTTGTCATAAGTTCAACGGTGAATCTGGTAGTACTTTATTTTTTATTTTTTATTTTTTTTTGGATAACTATGGTATCCGGAACCATTTTTGGCTCGACTAATCCATGCAAAGTGATCCCTCCACATGAACCAGGTAAGACTCGGGTCTTTGGCCCGCGGTCGTGGTAGTACTTTATTTGATGCTGTTGTGATTGATGAAGAAACTCTGGTTCTTTTATTCCCCCTACTTCCTTATGTGCTCACGGAGTTGCTCTTTTCAATTGTCATAGACTGACCTGATGCATGTCTGATCAGCTTTGTATTTTCTGTTTTTGCCCTGCACCAAGCACTGGAGACTGCCACTTTGATTCCACTTTAGCTCTAAAAAGAACCATATGTTTCATTGTGTGCAATTAGAGAATTTTTAGTTTCTATTTTCCTGTACTGAAATGCTTGTTGTCAATAATATATATCTTCCTCTTTGTATAAGGTTGGTGACTCAAAGCAACTCCCAGCAACAGTGCTCTCCAGTGTCGCAAGCAAGTGCTTGTTCCAATCCAATGCAGCATGTTTGAAAATATTGCAAAAGGCTGGTCATCTTGTAATCATGCTAACCCAACAGGTAGTTTGAGTATCAGGAATAATTTCTTGAGTGGGTTTCAATTTGGCTTTCGTGCCTTTTTACTTGACCATATCCGGGTGATACCATGATATCATATTGAAATATATGATATGAGTTCTTCATGCTGATTAATCAATATTTTTTTCTTGAGCTGATTAGCCAATTAAGAAGCATGATCTGGAATTTGATTACTTTTGATGCCTTTATCGAGCAACATTTTTCTGCATGGTGTGCAATATTCACAAGTTTTCATTATCCACTTTTTAAGAAATGAAAGCAGCAGGCTTTCAAGGTCGAGAAGTTGATTTTCTGCTACTGCCTACGGTTAGAGCAGCTGGATCCTCTGCTCTGAAAAACCTGGGAATAGCGCTTTCAAACTTGGACCGGTGGCTGATGTGAGACGGATGAATGTTGCTTTGAACAGAGCCGAACTTTCCATATGGATGTTCATTTCTTCGTTAGTTCCAGCCAATACCTTGCAGACAGAGTTGGACCAGACTACCAAGGTATTGGCTGGAACTGAGGAAGAACTGAATAGATTCTTTCATACTCCTTGATAAACAGTTATGGTTGGAACTACAATGTGTAAGAGTTCTATAATTTCATGTTTATGCATGATATACTAACAAATCTTCAGAAGGTTTGTTATATGGTTCTTACAAAGCAATGTGATCCTGAATTTTATCTCACCAATCTGATACTTGGATATCTATATTGTACTGTCAGCAAAAAGATCCGGAGGTCATATTAGCAGCGAGAACTACTTCATGAACAAGTTGGAAAAAACAACTGCTGGTGGTGTTTATATTGTTTGCAACTTAACTCTGTATAGCTTCTTTAAATAATGAAGTGGGTTTATTCTTATTCTAGAATGCCAACCTCTCCGTTACATAGAGTTTAGCATTCTTCCCATTGTCCAAACCAAATTCGCTCGGTGAGGCATCATTCTCTTTAACATGGTACATATGGATGATAGTTCAATTTGGATGTTTTTTATATGACTTGCTGTAGATTGGGTTACACCTGGACTTGCACAACTTTCTCAAAAATATTGGATGGGCGGAATATTATATCATCAGCGATGATGAGGCCTTAGAAGGTGAGCCAGTTTACTCTAGGTTCATGAGATAGTTTGCAACAACTGCATAGATAGATGCAGATGTACCAAATCTTTTGCTAATCTTTCTACTCTACCTATATGTTCAGCTTATAAGAGATTATCCAGACTCCTGCATTGTAAACTTCTCATGACTTTTACTGCACTACGTAGTGGTGCCTGCTACATGTGTGAATTTACTTTCATTGTGTAATTGTAGTAATATGTGACAATTGCTTTTTTGTTGCATGCGTTGTTATTTATGAATAGGTCTGTATGTATTATTTTGAATACTAACAATAGGATAACAGATGTATATATAAAGGAAATTTGATTCATAGATTACAGTATTTTGGAATACTTTTTCTCCATTGATGTCCATGCCATAAGTGGTGCATATATGACTTCATGTTTACGGTTTATGCATTTTATTCATTTAATTAAATGTACAATTGATACACCATTTGCATCTCAGAATAGCTTCAGACACAGGTAATATGTAGTCTACATTACAATATAGGTCAGGTTTCATGTTAGCATGGCTCAAAATGCTGGCCTAGGTTAGCAAACGAAAGGCCATTGAATAAATTTGAGTAGAATATAGTAATGAAGTAATGTAAAATATAGGCAGTGAACGCGTTGGCCTTATTGATTGTCTGTTTCTGCAAAGCAATTTGTTAGATGCTCCATAGTGAAACTCAGGCAAGAAGTAATATCGGGATGATTGAAAAGTGATAGATTTATCCCAGTCTTAAGCAATAGCATCACATAAACTTTATAACTAACTTATAATTTTATTCTTTCAACATAAAGTGGCAGACCTCATATCTTCTTTACATTTGTTGGGTTAATTGGATTGTTGCTAGGTTCTTATTGCATCATATAACTCTTCTTTTCATGCTGTTTTTTCGAGAAGGATAAGCATATCAATGACCTCAGAGCCCCTCTCAATTGGAGTATGAGTTGAGCGAAGATTGATGATCATTTAATTGTTTGAGCAATATTTCTAAATTGTTGAACAGTTAGTTTTGATATTAATCAAGTGTTATAAAGGCCAAATCTTCCCCTGATGGGGCCTTACAGGCCGGATGGCCGTCGGATCTTAATCCGACGGTCAAAAAAATTATGGTTTAGTCCTAGGGTTTTTAGGGTTTAGCCTTAGGGTTTTTAGGGTTTAGCACTAGGGTTTTTAGGGTTTAGCCTTAGGAACTGGGTTTATATTTAGCCTTGGGTTTATAACATCTAAATAGGGTTTTAAATTTTTTTGGCGGCGAAGCCGCCGTAATATTATTTAAAATTCTGCATTTTTTTTTAATGAAAGATTTTTTTTGGCCGTCGGATCAAGATTCGACGGCCATCCGGCCTGTAAGGCCCCATCCGGATTTTAGTCATCCGGCAGGGGAAAATTCCTCGTTATAAAGTACGCATTTTCAAGTCAAATTGCACATTTTACAATAACGAGTAATTTCAGCAGAGTAATTTTATAATCCAGAATGTTAGAACCAGATTAATGATGTTAGGTGCAGTATGTTAATCTAATTAACTGATGAAATCCCTTCATGTCCCAAACAAATATATCTCACTTTATTGTCACAGTGATTAACTTCATTTCTTATGCTTCATGACAATCTTCCTATACTGTCGGAATGTTTATTTTTATATCATTATATTTTCACATCCATAAGCCACCGGCCATATTTTAGTTATAAATAAAAACAAGAAAAGCAAGAGGTACGGTTTCATCATCCTTCAGACCGGACGGCCTCGTCATTCAAACCTAACATCGTCACTTATGAGTGCAGTGAAGATGCATGATCGTGTCCTCATTTAACCCTAACATCCTCACTTATGAGTACAGTGAAGATGCACGTTCGTAGTTCTGACTCCATGATCGTGCACCTTCAATTTTGAATTCAACTCCAATTCTACGTTCCGCCGATTTAGTTCTATTGATCCAAATATAAGTATTGGGTTTAGCCCACCTTTCATGGATGCTCAACCACCACTTTGGTACAGTGGTACTTATTTCACATTTGTCGTTCTTCAATTGTGTTTGTCTGAGTCTGAAATTCTCTATTTTCTTTGTGCAGGAACATAATTTCCGTCTGTAATTATGCGACTTATTTGGATGAGTTTATTCCGAATTTATGATTTCTACTCTGTTTTTGGGCATGTCGGGTGAGTTTGGTCCTACATTCTGTTCTGTGTGAGTTTAGTAGGGTGGAATTTGAATTTTGCGTTCAAACTTCTAGCTTCTCGCATTTGGGTAAAACTTGAGTTAAGTGCTATCAAATTTCTCTAATCTTAATTTTTTTAGTTTTTGTTCGGCTGAATATCTATTGCATGAGTTTGTAAGTTGCTAACCGAATTATAGTGGAGTTTATTGTTTGTAGTCATTGTTTGTTCACTGTTTTATAATATGTTTATATACATCAAACTGATGTACTACAGTTTGATTCAGATTATGAACTTTACCATTATCAAAATCACATTTGTTTGTTTTTTTGGGTAATTGCATCACATCACACTTGTTTAGAATGAGGTATGTCATCTTCCAATTCCTCTACGTAATTAAGTGAAGCTAATATTGCAAGCACAGTCAAGACAAATCAGAGTTCCCTTTTGTTTAGCAGACATTTGGACATTTTTGAAAAAAATCAATCACTGTATACACACAATCAAGCTCAAGAATACGAAACACGAACACACAAGAATTCAAAAAAACATTATACACGAACAAACAACTTACAGGGAATCCATATCTGTGGATAATTAAATGCATAAAAAGGAATAATTACATACCCATAAATTGGAACTGTGTATATCTGAGACAAAATTCATGTAATCGCCGTTAATCTATATGAATTTGCGAAGGGGGACAAACTAGGGTTCAAGGTTTGTATAATCGAATTTTAGAAATTGGGAATTGTAGAAGAAGGTTTTTGTATTTATAGTAGTACAATTTGTAATTTAAATGAAGTTCAGAGGGTATTTACTACATTTTAGTCGAAAGATAAGTCACGGAATCACACGAGAAAGTGGGGATAAGAATAGCACTCTGAATTAATGATCTGCCGAAAAATGCTGAATTTGGCAAATTGTATCTTGGATAACACTCGTAATAAATAGGTTTTCATGTTAGATTACGGTCGTTAAAAAGTGTGATAACGACCGTAATCAAACGTTGTCTAATGCCGTAAATGGATCCATATGGTGGACTTTATTGTTTATAGTCATTATTTGTTCATTGTTGTATAATCTGTTTTCCATATGAGTTTGTCTTTTCCGGCGTCCGCATTCATTTTTTTTCCATATGACTTGAGGGTTTTAAACTTTTGATTGCTTTATGTTAACGTACGCGTAACTGGATTTCCGAAGTGAGGATCCTCTTATGCCTTCTTCAACCTCTGGGAGATATTCCGCCTCTCATAATTGGTTGAATCATAAAATGTATCAAAAATATCAGGTGTACAAACTTTTTTTATACAAAATTTGTACAAACTAATCACATTTATTGAGTTATTGTGTAAACAATTATTAAATATGATATAAAGAAGATTAGATATAATCTAATGATTGATGTTAGTTTGTACAAATTTTGTACAAAAAAAAGTTTGTATACTTAGCATTTTTCAAAATGTATTGCTGAAATTGTTGCATAGGGCGACGAGGTGTGCGACTTCGGAGGCAAAGGCGACGATGACACAAAATACGATGAATGAGATAACAATAAGGTAATAGGCGATCTCGACAATGACGGTAAGTGAATCGGCTAAAGCTGCGACGACGACATTCATATTTTGAACTTTTAAACCCTATGTTTTTTCCGGTTGGAGATGATAAATTATAAAGTCTTCTGACGGTTGACGCAATTAAAAATTTATGATTTAATCATTTTATTTTTTTTCTTGTAATGTTTTTTTAAGTAAATGAATAATAAAATTAGATTAAAATAAAATAGTAGATAACTATTTCTATCACTATATTCTTAAGTTAACAAAATGGACAAAAAGGTCACTCATGTTCCTCGTATCAGATCCCAGTATTTTTTGAACCCCTCTTTCCTGTGACTTGCTGTGAGCGAGGGGAAGACAAATCGATCGAGGAAGCTAAGTTGAAGCATTCAAACGTCGAGCTTCAGGATGTCCGCTTCCCCTCTGCCTGACACGACACGAAATGCTGCACCGGTGATACTAGCTGCTTCGAAGCAATTTGAAGAAGCATACAGAGATTTATCAGGTATGTCTCCTCGTTTCGGAATGTCAATTACTACCAACCGTGCCTTGCAGCCGTCCTCGAATCACTTCTTGTCTCGCAAGGGCTCTAGAAAGAGGAAAGAGAGGAAGCCCAGCATTAAGAAATTGCAGGCGGATGAGGAAAAATTGAAAACCCTGATGGCAGGATTGAACCCAATCCCTTTTATACCCGCCGTCAGGCCTCTTGATTTTGAAAAACACGAAAAGCTTTTGAGGAAGCTCTGCCTGTGGGACTTTGTTCACATGAATTTTGATGAGAATATACGGGTGAACTTGGTCGCGCAGTTAATTGCTACTTACACGTCCAAGATGCGAGCTAGCTATGTTTGTGATTATCGTGTGCTGGTCAATAGAGCGGACTTAGCTCTTGCTTTGAAGATTCCATTGAAGAAGCAGAAGGGAAATGCTGGTGTTGTAGAAGTGGACTTGGACCCGGAGCCTCTATCATATGATACCATAGTGTTCATGCTCGATCTTGTATCGGATAGGGTGTTGTTGCATGAGGATATGTGGATGATACCCAAGGAGATTATGGAGTGGTTGAAGTGGATAAAGGATGGGTACCCGGAGAAGGTTGATTGGGCCGGGTTATTTTGGTTCATGGTGGAGAAGGAGTTGAAGCAAGGAGCTCAGTTGAAGAATTGTTACTATGCATCACATTTGCAGCACTTGATAAAAGTTCAGCGTCCGGAGCTATTCTTGATCAAAGACCACCCCTGTGCAGGTGATATGGAGATTGATGAAATCTATAGGAAAGAAGACGATCACCTAGACCAAGTAGATACCAAGGTCGATGGTGAATTTGAAAGCCACGAAGAGGAGGGGGGGCTGTGCAATAGCAGGACCAAGCACTGAGCTGACATTAGGACAGGATAGCAAGGAAGAGGAAGATATGAATGATGTGGAGAGGATGGCTTCTCATCCGCATTTCTTTAACTCTGGGAAGAGATTGATGGAAGAGGACAATCATATTTCCCATCATTCGTTCAATCAGCACAACATGCGATTGAGAATCAATGATTCTTTGGATGATATGCTATCGGACCTGCCAATGTGCTTGTATATAATTCAGAAAGCTAGCGAGAGGGCAAAGGTGTTTCATCAGCAGCAGGACCAAGACGTTGAGCTTGAGCAGTCAAGTATGAACCATGAGATCCTAATGTCTGAGTTGCAGAAACGGGATGCTGCAATAGATCATTTGCTTAAAACCAGATTGGAAGAAGTACAGGAGAAAGATGGAGAAATTTATCGTCTTGAACGTGAATTATATCTAATGGGCGGCGTACTAGATGGGTACAAGAAGGCTTTTAAGGAAACCCAAAAAGCATTTGATGAATACAGGGAGCGGGCTCAGCTTCCTCGGGAAGCTACTTACAAAGATACTGGTCCTGGAGGGCTTATGCTATCAGGTGCAGAAATCGAAAGACTTCGCAGGAAGCAGCAGGAAGAACATCGGCTTAATTGCTTAATTATTAGGCAGAATGTGGAGGAGGCAGAAGAGGAATGTATCTGTCAATTCAATTATCTTGAGAAGCTTAATCTCTTGAACAATACTGAGGCTGCCTTTCAACGTACCTTTCAGCGTCTGATTCAGATTCATGGGACAAGAAAAGCTATGCGAAGTGAAGAAACAGGTCTTGAAGTTGCTGGACCTGTATCAAGTCCAGAAATTCAAAAAACAGAGGTTGAGGTTACTGGACCTTTACCAGAAACTGAAGAAAAATGGCTTGAAGTTACTGAAACTCTCCTAAATACAGTAACTGAAGACAAAGGACTTGCTGATGAGCCTTCTCCAATACCACAACCCGAAGTAAGAAACTGCTGAAGCTTTATTGTCTCAACTCTTGCTATGACGTGACTTTGGACATGTTAGAAATTCAGTTGGCGTTATGTGCTGATGTTAATTATTGATTACAGTAACACACCTCTTGAGCCCCAAAGCAGCCATATCTTGGTTTTAACTTTTTAGTGTAATCAAGTTCTTGATGATATCTGTTTCTTAGGATCAGTAAGTTGTTCCAGGATTTTGGTTACTCAACAAACTTCATGATAATCGCTTATCAAACATCACTTCTGAGTTCTGTATTATTTTTTTCACGTTAACCGTATTTCTTTTCACTCTCAGCATCTCGTGTCCTGCTGACAGATTTACCCGATTTGCAAACTGAACTTTCAGATTACTGGATTTATATTCTAAATTTGTCTCTATCATCTTGAATCTTGGGCGTTCTAGATCAGGAAGACGCTGATAAACTCCATATTAGTATTATTAGAAATTGAGCGGGTCCGAAAAATAACTTATTTTTCGAAAAGAAGCAAACATTTACATTGACACATGCATCCTGAAATTACTTTTATACCATCAAAAAGAATACAACATGAAAATCATCATCGGAGGCCCAATATCATCCCCATTAATGCAGCATCAATATCACTCAGTAGTAGCATTAGGTCCAACACCAACTCCACATAGTAGCAGTGTTTGAGAAAGCACTAGGCGGATCCTGGGCGGCCAGGGCCCGTTCAGTGCCTAAGCGGCCTAGTCGCCTGCTTAAGTCCGTGAATGTCACCTCCACCCAGTAGTACGCAGTAGCCTTAAAAGATCTCCATACAGTCTGTGAATGCCACCTGAAAAGCACAAAATAGAAAAAACCCAACTTGAATCAAGTGCAACTGCAATTGAATCCGGTAATATGATTTAACGAACTTCAATTCACATGTAAAAATACGTACGAACAGAAAATAGAAAATGTAACAAACCAAAATGGGATGCAAGCGAGAATTGACCTTGAATGGTGGAATTGGATGAAAACCGTGAGTTATGCCTTACGTTGGAAGGGATCATCTCCTCCATTCATGAAGATTAGCATATGCTTCGGTTGAGGAGTTATCAGGAAACCCACATGAGTATAAAAACTACCAAGATCAAAGAAAATGTGAAGTGGAATCGTAACACTTCACGAAATGAAGGGATGACACTAAAAAGAGGAAATTGAACAAAAAATCTAAAAAAATAAGTTCCGAAACCCATGTTTGCCGAGAACTCAACAATCTTATCAAATCAATGCCAACTTTTAGGCAAGAAGGAGGGCATCTTTCGGATCCTTATGGAGACATCAAGTAGAAGCTTACTCTTCATCAACCCATGCACCAGAAAAATCTCCATAAACACCTATATGTTAAATGGAGAATTTTGATTACTCATAGAACAAATTAAGCCAGAGATGCGTCATTGAAGCCATAAAAATCTGGCCCTCCAACCACAATCAGAATATATCTACACATCCCATCAACAACCAAAAGTTATAACATTCTGATATTTACCTTCATTGCCCATCTGATCAAAACCATTAGTTCAAACAGCATGAAAACGAAGAGCCATATCCATCATACAGTCCACCACAAAAGCTGTAAGTAATATGCTCATTGACAGCTACTTTGTAAGCAATAACAACACAATCAGACGCAACATGTTCTGAAAATTGCCATATTGTGCTGCTAATTTCTTTTCATATTGTGTAGTTGTTGAACACTTGCACTTATAGATCAAATAGAGACAAAATCTTCATTGAAGCCATAAATACAATTGAACGTCTTCTGCACCATAGAATTCAGCCTCCCCTACATCAAGCAAAAGAAGTAATAGAAACAACAAGAATGCTAGGTATACATAGTCTTATTTTACTTAATTATGTAAGGATCATAAAACTAAACTTTTTAATGGTTTAAGTAACCCCTAGGCAACAAATTGAAACAGAACTAAGTTATTGCACGATGAAATAACGCAAGGGATGCCCTGAGATCAGTTCAGTCTCAACGCAAGGGATGCACTGCTGTGAAACGTTAAGGTTCCTGAATCCTGAGTATTGAACTGGCACTACATGGACGTCCTGTGGTGAAACTCTTCAAGCTTTCAGCAAGCTCCTGAAGTACATAATCCTGGTGTAGCAGCATAATTTCCTTTATAAGCGCCAGCCAATGGTATCATATCGTCGAGCTTGTCAACTCTGGGAACTCCAGTACCACACCTTCTTGTCTAGTGAGTTCAAAGTACAACAGACATAACAAGCAGGGAAGAATGTGTTCAGTTTTTTTTTTGGTGGGTAACGACATAGATAAAACTCTTGTTGGATTTCTAACTGTGATTCCCTATAGACCACACAGCAACTACGTAATTCCAGCTCTCAGAATAAGGAATTGAACGATACAAATAGCCCCATGAATATCGCAGTTCAACTCAAATAACAGACCACCAGTTCATGGTTATCAAGCACATCACGTTTTCACCGATTCTTAACCCATCCATAAGAATCCAGTCGCGCCATGTTCATCAGTTAAACAGTCTCACGATTCATCACAACAGATTTAATTCATAACTCACGTAAGTTTCCAAGCACATTGGATGTCAATCAGTAGAACGCATCATACGCAAATTGTAGAGATTCAAGCACACTCGCAGTCACGGTGTTACCCACACCCAACCTCCCCAAAAAAATTGGAATCACCTACCAAGCAATTGGGCTCACCTACCAAGCAATTGGACTCACCATTCGTGACCAGAAAGTACCACAAGCACACGACCATTGAAATCTTCTCGTCTCTTAGGGTTCTAGGAAGACAGAAACTAATGGCAGAATTGCGGCTTCAACGTTTTGTCATTTTTTTTTTTAATTTACTGCAACTAAAAGAAACAACACACGTTTATTCTTACATAATTAACTAAACTAAGATTACCTACCAAAAAAAACTAAACTAAGATTAAAGTTGTGTCTAGTAAATTGAGTGTTTAGGGTAACTCACGTAAGTGTTGAGTGATAAATTGTATTATTTTATATTAAAGCTATTAAAGCAGACATTATTTAATATTATTATAATTTTAAATAATATTTTATGTCAAAATTATTATTAAATAGAAAAATATTTTAGACTTCATAATTTTAATTTATTATTTAAATAATTAATTATTATTTTAAATATTAACAATAAAATTTAAAATAATGAATATAATATACTCATGGTAGAGTCGTATATGTATATAAAGTAAATGGTAAAATTAGAATAAAAAACTTATAAGTCACCTTATTTTTTAATCAGACCGAAAAAATGTCTTTTCAAATCAGTCGTCTTATAAGGCAGAAGGTGAGCATTCACATAACAGACTTATTTTGTCAAATTGACAGATAATACAGAATTAACTGATAATGTGACTTATAAGGCGACACTAAACACAACCTAAGTATACCTAGCATTCTTGTAGAAACAACAATAATGTTAGACTTAATAATTGTGTACTTAATTAAGTACTTGTGTGGAGTCAAAACGACGTCGCTTTAACTTAGTGTACACAAACCAAACCAACTTGGCCTTGTGGTAATTAGATGAGCCTTGACTAAGAGATCTTGAGTTCAAGCCTAGCAAAAGCACTTGGTCAGGCCTAATCCATAGGAGCCTTTGGGCTGGATACATGCCTCTTAGATTAGTCGGGAGTGAAAAAAACTCTCGAATACTTGGATGAGCGAGAGTATTTCTTCCATTTACCTACCTAAAAAACTTAAGTGTACACATATTAAAATAAATATATATTTTTTAATATTCGTACACTTAAGTCAAAACGATGTTGTTTTGACTCAACCCAAGTCAAAACGACGTCGTTTTAACACATATAATTATTAATTAATTAAGTACATAATTGTTAAGTTTTTTTGGGGGTAAGTACACAATTGTTAAGTATGCCTAGCATTATTTGAGAAACAAATAGGAGTGCAAACCAATAGAAGGGTGCAGCAATTTCCAAGCACGTTTTGTTGAAATTCTTCATTGAAGTTGTCATTTCAAGTCTAAGCTCTCATGCTTAATTATGACTTGTTTGAATTGTCAATCGGGTTATGCTTATATAATTTGGAGGTTGAAATTCATATATGCAGAAATACATCTTATTTGACCTCAATCCTCGATTTTGTTGGTTCACTACTTCGATTAATTGGGCTTGAGAGTCTTTTGTTGGGTTGAATTTTATTGTTGGGTCATTATCTGTTCATTGGGCTTAAATGTCTGATTTGCGGGCCTATGGTTTACTTCTTATACTTTACTACTGGCCCAATTTCACTTACCTGATTTATTCCCAAGCCCAACTTATCTTACCTGTTTTTGGGGAAGTCACGGTCCATGATATATATACTGATGTGTTGGGCCTATTCATTATTACAGCTCATATATCTCACTGGAACTCTTTTGCTGCTATCGAACTCTCTCTGTTACTCACGGAACCCTACCTCTGTTTTTGAGAAATCTGACCGATTGTTCACCATCATGTTGTCTCTTCTGTCTAGACTTGGATTCCTTGTTCGTTTCTCGTTATTTTGAGCCGATTATTCGACGGATTTCAGTTGTTTGAGGGCTATTTTCTGAAGCTAAAACTGACGGTTTGTGTTCTTGGGAAATCATTGTGATTTCTTCTCAGATCATCAATGTATTCGTTCTCGGATATAGGATTTATATCATATTCTGTTATTTTGATCTTGCATGCAAAGTTGTTACTCATTGATATTATTGTTTTTGAAATCTACTAACTATTTTTGTTTATCCGTGTAGATCCGAGCCCGAATCGGTCCTCCCATAAGTCATGAAGAAAATTGGATCAACATGGAATATGACTAAATCATTATATTACTATTGACTATTGATCATATCTATGAAAAAAATTGCACACTATGCATAAGACAATAGAGATACCCATAAGGCCCACACGTTGAATGGAAATCAAATGCCGTTCTTGCATCATAGTGAAGCCCAGCAATTTCTGCAAAAAACTAAAGAACATATTTCACATGATCATAAATATTTTCACTTGCATCTCATTCAATAATAAAAGCAAAAAAACAAAAATTCAACTACTATGTTATAGGATGATTCATGTTGACAACGACACGGTCTAGGAGTTGGAATCCATCCATAATAGTGCTTATGATTTTAGATCTAGGATTTTAAATTATTCATGATTTGAGAGATGAGTATAGAAAATTTGAAGATACCGTTATTCGTTCCCATTCATAGATGAGTTGGTCAGCGTTAACTCTGTAGATTAGAAATAAAAGACGAAAATCAAGCCCCACAAATGGAAGACAAAAATCAAGTCACAAGACACACAAATCGAAGTTGAAAATGAAGCTGCGAATCCAAGAACAGGAATGCAAGAGTAAAATAAAAAATATGGCATAGTTCCCCACTCACGGTGAGTTAGCTTAGGCCTTCGATATCTTTATCAAGCCTTCCATATAGTATCGCTAGTGAAGTCAAATTGTTGAAACCCAAGTCAAGCTTCTCGGCAGTCTTGAATTCACTCATGTTAGTAAGGAGATAATTAGGAGAAGATTCCTTATATTTTCCGGAATTACATTCTTATAATCCCAAGATTTCCCCTAGATATGGGAAGAAGGAGAAACTATCTGTAAATATAGTCCAATCTACAATGTAAAGAGTGTGAAGAAAATATTCAAGGCTGAACGTTTTTCTCCAATGGATGTAGGTAAAGTCGAACCACGTAATTTTTGTGTGTGCTCTATTTTTCGTGTCTTTATGGTACAAAAGTAGAGGACGAATCCCGATGTCGTCATCTACTAATAAGAAGAAGTGTGTGATTGTGAGATGGCCGAGATAGCAGCCACTCTAACGGAGGTAGCGAAGGTCCTCAGCGAGCAACTCGCCACAGTCTTGCAAGAGAAAAACAACACGTTAGTAGTAAAGGAAGGAGGAACAAAATATGGAAATCAGGGGGATATAAAGCTTGCTGAAGTTCTGGACAATAAGAACTATTCGATCTGGCGGATGTAGTCACCAAGGCAATGGCAGGGCGAGTATTTCATGATGTGATGTACAAGTTGTGTATTGAACATCCCAATACTCAACTTAAGGGGGAGTGTTAGTAAGACGATAATTAGGGGAAGATTTACTCATATTTCCCGGGCATTTCTATAATCCCAATATTTACCCTAGATATGAGAACAAGGAGAAACCATATATAAATATAGTCCATTGTACAATGTAAAGAGTGCGAAGAAAATATACAATGCTGAACGTATTTCTCCCGTGAATGCAGGCAAAACGGAACCACGTAATTCTCGTGTGTGCTCTATTTTTCGTGTCTTCAACGCAAGTACGAAACCTATTCTACCCATAAAAGAAGAACTTTGAAACCATATCCATGTACTACAGAAGATCAGGATGGTAAATCTGAAATAACGAAATCACATATTGTGCGTACTACAGAAGAATTAATCATTTATTCGGTTACAAAAAAGGACAACTGTAGAACTAAGGAAACAATTGTTAGAAAACCGACCCGCCTCTCTTTGGGCTCGGGTCTCGTGTGCGCAGGTGCGCGTGTGTGGCTAATTGATGAGCACACTATGAAATCCACCTATATGCAAGTATACATAGTCATGCAAGTAGTAAATCCTTGGTGAACAAGGGTCATCTCCCAAGGGAGTAGAT
>JAOYMZ010024867.1:0-17635 GCA_025802335.1 Pinguicula primuliflora | reverse complement strand
ATAAATAGGATTGTGGGCTACAATCAATCACCATATGCTTATAGTTTTAATGAGGGTTACCCACCTTCCTAATTATATTAGCCCGAGCCCAGAGAGAAGCGGGTCCGATTTTCTAACAGGTATACATGGAGAGCCCCGGGAAATTCGGCATGACATTAATTGCATTGAACTTGACTGAAGGAGTGGCCTAGAGGTTTAATGTGTCTTCTTACTAGATTCTAACTGCGGGGTTTGTTTCTTAACAGTCTCGGCCAGAATTCCTGCTTCATCAGCTTTCCTTGCCTTCTGTAAATTCAGCCAAACTGCCAGATGAGGGAAACTGTTTAGGGATCGGATTTGCTTCCCTGTTTTTCACATTTTTATCCTGATCAACAACCCTTGATTGTTTGATTTGCATTTTGGTCCTAATTTGAGGCAACGTATTGTGCACACTGGAGCGTGGCTGCTGTTGTATGGCGTTCTTCAAGCTTGAGAGAAGTTCCCTGAAGTATAAGGAGATATGGGAAAGTGTGATTAAATTTGTACTAAAGTGCAGTTAGAATAGGTTAGAATTCAAATGGAAATTATTATGCTAAATAAAGATGTCATCGTTAAAAAAATTGTCCCCACCAAATGTCATCGAACAAAACGAATTTTTATAGTAGGTAGCGAGTAGCGACTGCAGTTATATAATTTTTATTACCTTCTTTTATAATTATTTATATTTCTCACTCAATCTTTTCTTCTTAATTTTTTAAAAAATAAAAATATATAAATATCCAATTCAATACCCAAAAATTTAAGTGAAATAATAATAAATCAACTTTGAAATATTCTTGACTAACTAAAAAAACTTTGAAATATTATTGGGCTAACTCGATAACTTGACTGTACACTTTGTCTTTATGTATGAATAAATTATGAGTACGTCTAATAAAAATTGATTATAATCAATCTTATTCCATTACCAGTAATATTAACCTCTATACATTATTTTTTGTATAAAGTTTGGGTCAGGTAGATTACTTCTCTTCGAACAATCAGTTGGCTCTCGGACCTGTAGCTTGAAGCCACGGGCAATACTAGGGAACTTTAGTACAAATTTAATCACACTTTCAATCGAAAGTGTTATACTCGGTCATTCACGTTAAGGTAGAACGCATAATAACTGCAGTAATAACGCAGTACAATGGCCACTGTAAATTGAACGCATAATAACGCAGTACAATGGAAATTGAAAGTGAATATTCTAGGAAACTTTAGTACAAGGCATAACGCAGTCTTGGACGCAGTCTGTGGGGGTTGACTTCAGCACTCCAGTATTTAGCCACACACAGGCGTACGTGATATTATCTAGAGTTACATCATCTGACAGAATCAGTGTCCAATTATCTGAAGACAGTGCGAATACCACGGCGAATATTGTGTATCATGAAATATTATTGTAAATGTAATGTACATTCAGAAATTATTTCAACATTACAAGAATGCGTATCTATTTTTATTCTTCATAACAAACAAAATAACCCATGTAGCCTGAATTTAACAAATTCGAACAACGGCCTGTGGCTTCAGCCACGGGTTATATACTAGTTAATTTAAGGTTCGAGGCGAGTCGCCCACCCCATGCCCGCCTACGGAGCGGGTCGAAATTGTCAATACTAATCCATTATTGACCACTTGAACGTCTCCACTCCACTGCCCCATTGTGTTGGGCGCAACGGATAAAATAATAATAATGGAGAAATTAGGCAGGTGCAGAAAATAAATGGACATCGAGAATTTAACGTGGTTCACCCTTAATTCTGGGCTACGTCCACGGGACAAACTCCGAACAATTCTTCCACTATAAAATAGTAGGTACAAGAGAGTCTTCTCTAGAACATCTAGAGGCTAACCAACACCGGAGATCTACCCAAAAAATATTTCCCCAATATTTTTGTCACTCCCACAATTTAGGAACACCCTAAATAACTCTCTCACACAAGAAATTCTCTTCTCCTCACTTGTGTTGTGGTGTTGTTGTTTCTGAGAACTGAAGAAATGCCTCTATATATAGGCAAGTGATTGCAGAGAAACACGTTTCTGCACTGTACTTATTCCTGCGCAGCTGCAAATGTTGAATTCTCAACATTGAATTCATGAGCCATTTCCATGTGTCATTCAATGTCTCAACATTTCCATGTGCCATTTTATAATGAGCAATGCTATTCATACATACTTTTTAGACACTATTTGTTGACACTATGATGTGTCAAAAATCACAACCACAACTTTTATTATTTGTCATTATTCAATTTTTTTATTTGTGATTGTGATTGTTGACACATCATGATGTCAACAAATGATGTCTAAAAAGTGTGTATGAATAGTATTTTTCTTTTATAATTGATGACCCCTCCATGTTGAATGTGAGAGGGACTTATCACATCACCAATATCACCTCATGCAGATTGGTGTTTACCTCGATCTTCACTTCATAAACAAGCCAAAATTCTACCTCAACGAATTCCAGCCCCCTGCGAAATTCGACAGGGATGGCAACTTGATCGAGGCTACAGCTAAGGCCAAGTTGGAGGACATCCTACTGTCTCTACAGGCTTTCACTCTGCGGATTCAAGGATGTGGTACTGGTAATGGTGCAGCAGCCTACGAATCTGGCCCAATTGAAGTTGACCGAGACAACTTAATCAGTCAAGACTGCAGAAATAAGTTTTGGCCTCAATCACATCATTAGGCACGTCTGTGAGAATGTAAATAATACTCATTGAGTAGCTCGGCAGTTGAAGAAAATTATCTAAATTAACTGTTACCCAAGTGATCCATGAGGAACATAGAATTGGGGGTTTACTTCCAAATCCCGGATCTGAAAACTCACCGCACACTATGGGCACTGCGGAATTGGTACGGTTGGTGGATCGGTGTTTAACATCTTTGTACGGATTCGATTATCGATCAATCTAGTAGTATCACAAGATCACTGTAGTAAGGACCCCAAATCCCCCCTCTTAATACAAAGGGATTCGCTTACTGAACTCACCTTAGTGAATCCACTTGAATGATCACATTTAGACTAGGATGGCAACTATTATTGATTAGTTACATTGGTCCATTATTTAAGCTATATGCTATATCCTAAAGCTGTAAATACATTATTACTGTCTCAATTATGTGAATATTATAGGAGGATAAAATTTTTCTACATGATTAATGTCTCAATTATGTGAATATTATTTTCAAACACAAACTTTTCCCCATCAATCTTGAAAACAAAACACACACGGTCTATTTTCCATCATCTGGATAAAGAATATTGAATTATACTAAATATATCTTCTTTTAACTGTAAAATTTTCGTTTGTGCCCTATTTTTTCGAACCAATTGCTAAATTGCCCTGCCGTGCGGATACAAATCCTCCCCAAATGGCATGCACCAATTACTTTTTAACATACACAATTCCCGAAAATTTTCTAATTCCGAATGTTATATTTCGGACAAATGCCTTTATGTCCCAAATTCTAATGATGCCCGTCAATTTGTTGATCTGACGACCAAGAGTAGATCACTTACATTTTAAATAGTTTTTAAATGCTATTGATCCTGACCGTCGGATCAACAATGGACGTCCAGAATTATAATTCGAAACAGTCCAATATATACCGTCCAGTAACAAAAAATTTATGCACACATTCCCTTTTTTAATATGGGTAAACTTGCTTTCATTAAAATAATTATGAGTAATTGAAATATGCATCACCTAATCTAATTCCATGGCCCCCACCCAACCCCCCATATTGTATGCTTTCTGCATACAAATATTCTTTCGACAGTTGAATTTAATGTAGAACATAAAAAGGAGTTGGGCTACATTATGTAGGAAGTAATTAAGCAGGCTGTCTGAAAACACTACAATAAAGTGGGCAGACATGCTGTCCAACAAGTGTTTGACGTCCTTCCAATTGTTAGGTGTGTCATAAGATATAGGAGCCAACTCCGGAAACTCATACAAATGTTTTTCTTCAGTTGGTAGCTTTTGATTCATCAAGGGGAAATATAGAGAACAGGGGAGAGAACAAGACAAATTTTTTCTTCTTTTTTGGCTGGAGAAAAGAAGAAAAAAAACTGTAAAAGAAAAAGGGGATCATCATGTTGTTCCTTTCTTGTCTTCTGGGCAAATCTTTCTGTGCAAGCCAATTGAATGAAACACCATCATTTTGAAGAAAGTCAGAAAGGGAGTGGAGGGTTCTTACTTGTTTATATATTGTAGCTTTTATCTTCAAGTTTCATGGGTATTTCTGCACCCCCATTGTTATGATTTGGCAGCAATCCAACAGGTACCTCCATCTCATTGCCTGTGAATCACATTGAAATGATAAGCATTGCAGCAGAGAGCAAGAAAAGAATGTAGATGTGGAAAAAAAGTTTAATAGTTTTCTTGGTGTTTTCATGGCTGTCTACACACTTTGGGGCTTTTGGGTTGTTTGATATGTAGTTGATTATTTGCTGTATGGAGATTATATCAATGGTGGGATGAAACATTCATCTGGGCTAAGAGAGAAGAAGGGTCATCAAAGAACAAAGGAAGCACCGTTTTTTTTCCTACAATGTCCGTAGCCCATGTGGATGATGATGACATTCACATACCTGGTGAGGTTTACAATGTTGAGAAGCTCTTCTCTAATGGCGACATATACACAGGCCAGTGGGCAGACTGCTGCCCACATGGCCATGGTAAGTTTCTGTGGACTGATGGATGTATGTATGTGGGTGATTGGTTCAAAGGCAAACCAATGGGGAAGGGTAAGTTCAGTTGGCCCTGTGGTGCCACCTATGAGGGCCATTTCAAGAATGGTTACATGGAAGGTGAGGGTAATTTCATGGGATCCTCAAATGATTGTTACAGAGGCACCTGGTCTCGCAATCTGGCACATGGAAAAGGTGTGAAACATAATGATAATGGGGACTTTTATGAAGGGCAGTGGAGGAGAGGGCAACCGGACGGCAAGGGACGGTATGTATGGAGCAATGGTGATCAGTATCTCGGCCATTGGAGGCATGGTAGAATAAATGGAATGGGGACTATGATTTTGAATAATGGGAATCAATATGATGGTAGTTGGGTGAATGGGGTTCCAAGGGGGAATGGCAAGTTCAGATGGGATGATGGAAGCTTTTATGTAGGTGTATGGAGTGAAGATCCAAGGGAGAGAAGTGGAACATATTATCCATCATCTGGCTCCGAGGCAGGAACATTTGATTGGGATCCTCAACAGGTATATTCAATGAGGTTTTCTGAATGCAGGATAAGTCTTGGAGAGAAGATTCCAGTGTTCCCTTCACAGAAAACTGTCCATTGGGCTTGTGAATGGAGTGAGAGTTGCAGAAGCAACCCAGCAAGTCTGAGACAGAACTTGGGTTCAGAATCTGATCTGAGCAATGAAGGTGGCAATGAATGTCTAGGGTCTGGAAGAGAAGAAGATGAAGGGGGGATGGGGGCTGCTGAATTAGATTCTCCACGAGGATATAAGCAACTTCACATCATCGTAAAGCCGGCAAAAAGACAGGGAAACACAATATCCAAAGGCCATAAGCATTATGAACTCATGCTGAATCTGCAGTTAGGGATAAGGTAACCCACACCTTCAGTATGCACCTCCACTACTAATCATTCCTTTAGAAAATGATTAGAGAAATGAATTCATAATGTTCTGCTACTAGACATTCTGTAGGAAGAGCTGCTCCCCCTGTGTCCCTTGATCTGAAATCTTCAGCATTTGATTCAAAGAACAAAGTATGGACAAGATTTCCACCTGAAGGTTCTAAGCATACCCCTCCTCACCAGTCTTGTGAATTCAAATGGAAAGACTATTGCCCATTGGTTTTCAGGTGCGAGATCAACTCATTTTTCTGCGTCTTCATGCAACATATGTCATTATTGCACACTCTAAAGAAACTCAATCTGTTTATTTGATACTGGATGTTCCTATTGTTCAGGACACTGAGGAAATTATTCAAAGTCGATCCAGCGGATTACATGATATCGATTTGCGGTAATGATGCCCTTCGGGAGTTGTCCTCACCTGGAAAAAGCGGAAGTTTCTTTTACTTGACAAATGATGACAAGTACATGATAAAAACTGTGAAGAAGTCTGAAGTAAAAGTGAGTTTCATCTCAGGTGCCAACACGTACCAGTCGGATTTAACATGTAATATGAATGCTCCCTCATGATTCTCGTATAGTAGGAGATGGTATAGGACAGCTTAGATTTCTGCTTCTGGTGATATATCATGCAAACTTGAATGAAATCAGGGTCTGCAAAAGACGTTCCACATGATTTCATTCATCCCTTTTTGATGTTCTATGATTTTTTTTTTTTTGATATGTAATGTCGCTGAGGTGATTTGAACCCGTGACCTGTGATTGCAATTATCACTCATATAACCACTAGGCCAACACTATGATTGCATTCACAGCTATTCATATGATAAGTTAAGAGGATGAATGCATGCTAACCTCCGCTTCTACTTCATTGCAGGTGCTTAAAAGGATGCTTCCAGCTTATTATAAACACGTTCGAGCCTTCTCAAGCACCCTCGTAACCAGGTTCTATGGCCTTCATTGTGTCAAGCTGATTGGACCTGCACAAAAGAAGGTTCTTTCATTCTCCATGAAATCTCGGCATACACAATAGACACAGTCTCCATTTTATTGTAACCTGTAAATGCATAATCACTGTTGCAATGAATATTGAATAAGCAGGTGCGGTTTGTCATTATGGGCAATCTGTTCTGTACTCACTATGCCATTCACAGACGTTTTGACTTGAAGGGTTCTTCTCATGGTCGATTGACTATCAAACCTGAATCAGAGATTGACTCAACAACCACACTCAAGGATCTAGATTTGAATCTGATCTTCCGGTTGCAGCAGTCTTGGTTCCAGGAGTTCTGCAGGTAACCAATCAATGCCTCATTGCATCATTCGACTAAGATATCTCGAGTTCAAGCCCCAGCAAAAGCATTTGTCCACGCGTAATCCATAGATTACACGTGGGTGCAGGCTCCCTAGATTGGGAGGAGCGGGAGTATTTCTCCCATTTACCTACCTAAAAAAAATGCCTCATTGCATCGTATATGCAAGCTCGAGGGGATTTCATAAACTTATAGATCATGTCTAAAACTTTCCACGCGCAGGCAAGTTGACAAGGACTGTGACTTTCTTGAACAAGAAAGGATAATGGATTATAGTCTTCTGGTTGGTGTCCACTTCAGAGAAATTTCACCTTCTGGTGAACCACTTACTACAACAAGTAATCTCTTACCAATTCTTCTCTTTTTCTTTCATTCCAATAAAATACTTATTATGCCTAAAGTTCTGGACAAACTCTACACAGGGAATGTAGAGCAAACTAGTGAGGTAGCATCACCACGGATCTCAAGGTTGGATTTGATTTTTGAACCTTCTCCAAGAGTAATATCGCCAACAGTATGATTGTGTTCAAAAATTAATTACTGAAGGGAACATGTTTTTGCAGTCGGGCGACGACGAGATTAGGGTCCAACATGCCTGCAAAAGCTGAAGTTACAGTAAGGACTAATAACATGAGCCACAGTGAGCCTCAGTTGGGTGCCGAACCAACAGGGGAGTACTATGATGTTGTCCTAGTATTGGGTATCATAGATATCCTGCAAGACTATGATATCAGCAAGAAGCTGGAACATGCTTACAAGTCCTTCCAATATGATCCCACATCAATATCTGCTGTCGAACCCAAACAATACTCCAAACGTTTCCGGAATTTCATATTCAGGATTTTCAGACTCGACTCATAGACATCATTTTACATGCTGAAGCAAAATGAGCATTGAGAACTCACCAGGAAAAAAAGATGACGTTTTTCCTCAAAAATTCTTGGGCTTGACAGAGGATACCATCTCTCAAGATGTATGGTGCCAGATACAGGTTCTTGTCTTGTATTCTTTATATATATACAGATCAGCTTCCCCATTTGCAAGAAAAGTTGGAGACTTAAATGAAAAAGCTTTTCTAATTGAAGTCTGTCTAACCTCATGGATGCAAGATTATTCAACACAAGCATGTAAGAGAAGCAAGAGTACCTCCTTCTCAGTTCAAGTAGGTATTCGAGCAACCATCAATTAAAGCCTCCTGAATTATATATAAGAACACCTTACCCATACTTTAATATCCCATCTGATCGCCATCTCCAAAATTTTAGGGCTTTTACTTCAACAGTTTCGTCAAAAACTTCAATCCATCTTTTGTATTTTATATCCTCCCAAGATAATCTGCAAAGGTCCGTGTCCAGATACCACTCATCCCTTAATTATCTTCAAAGGAAGCATCTTTCTGGATTTTACTCGTCAATATGATCTTGGGCAATATTCCCAGACTATCATGTCCTTCAGAAACTATCAAGTTGAATGGCCTTCTTGGTCAGCCCAAACCAGGGTAAACTACAAAGCCGCCATTTACACAACTCCCAGAAGACAGGAACAGCACGTGAAGAACGAATAACCAAGAAACTAATAACTTCATGAGAAAACGTTTATTCCAAACCCCATGCCGTCTGGATGACAGGAGAACGACAATAGTAGTATTTTCCAATCACTCTATACAAGTTTGTTTGAGCTGAAGAGACTTGTGAATGTAAATTAAAATTTCCTGAAGGAAGGGTGGTTCTCATTCCAAATTTCCAATAACGGGCGGCCTCAAGACCATTTAGCGAATTCATTGGGTAAGCCCCCAACCCAACGATCTGTACATTTCGGTCCAGGCCCAAATCAAAACACACATTGCTATATATAAAGTCCAAACCCTTGAACTTCATTTCTTCAGTGGGAGATGCTAGGTGTACCGAAAATTCTTGTCCAGAATTTCGGTACATACTTATTTGGGTAGGTTTTCGGCTACCGAAATAAAAAAATAAGACCGGTTCTGGAATCCTCGCGTCGAAATGATGCCGGAACCGGTCATGGGTTTCGGTTTCGGCGGCTTCGCCGCCGAAAAAACTAAAACCCTATTAAATAAGCATTTTAAGAGCAACAAACTTAACCCTAGCCTTAAACGGTGTGTTACGAGGGCTAAAATAAAAGTTTAGGACCGGTTCTGACATCATTTCGATGCGAGAATTCCAGAACCGGTGTTATTTTTTTATTTCAGTGATCGGAAACCCATCAAAATAGGTGTGTACCGAAATTCTGGACAAGAATTTTCGGTACACCTAGCATTATTGATAAGAATGGATGGGCAATTAGTCTAATTAGTCTAGAAGGAACACCTCTAAACTTTTGCAGTAAAGTCTCATTATAGTGTCTTTAAATACTTTTCAATTTGAGGAGAATATGGGGCTGCAGTAATGGATGAAAGGAGCGAAACGGTTGGGGTTTGGAGGCTATAAAAAATGAGGGATGGCCAAGGGGAAGTCCAGTGAGAAGACAGGAAGTGGAGTCGAATCGGAAGGTTCAGAAGGGGAAGATTTTCAAGGAAGGTGTAACTAATTTTGGGGAATTCAGTGGAATTGTATAGGGGATTTTCCGAACCTTTGGCACTAAGCATTGATATTATTAGGAAACTAAGGAAAACTAGGATTTTTCGTCCTTGCTGATGCTGCATATAGAAGTGAATGTTCTTATTGAAAACGTAGAAAATTGATGGTTTCGATTCTGCTGCCTGTATAAAGTGTTAACATTGTTGTTATTACTTGATGGGTAATGTAGTTTTCAAGTATGTATTTCCTCTTAAAATCATGTTTTCCTAAAGAGATTTTTGATGAGCATGTCCATTCGAAAAGAGATGAGTTTTATATACATTAGTATAGTTGATAATGCACTATAATGGGTCTGGCTACTGATAATTTGAGAATTTTTATTCTTACAAATTGATAGATACTAAATGGTGATGGTAGGTGTTCGATTGAGTTACAGTTTTTGCTTATGTGAAGTGTGTTGTGTGGAATCGTGTAAGTGTGGTGAGATGGAGCTTGTAAGCTCGAGTGTTGGCTTACAAGCCCGGTGTTTGGTAATTGGATCTCTGGCCAAGAGAAGGAATCTTAGTCCCGTGAATTACACGAGAGTTGATGTGTATTATGGTTGAGCAGTTTACAATATCTTGTGTGGATGTTCCTATCATTTGACTGATCGTTTTAGTCTTATGCAGTGTTAGTGCAGGGTAACTTCTGAAAGGATCGTGAGTGTTTGATGAGTAAAACTGTATCTGCTTTAGTTGGCTTTTATAGAATTTTCGTAACTTGCTCCAATACATACTTTTGAAACCTTTCCATTGTTTTTCTTCATGATTACTTACTAAGCTTAATAGCTACGGATATTCCACATCCCCCCCGGCTCCCCCTCACTTTCAGATTCTGAGCAAAGGCTGGACAAGATGGGCTATGGTTGGAGTGTTGGGTTTATTTGTGATACAACTCCCGAGATCTCGCACGGGTCACTGGCCCAGAATATCCTGGAATCGACACAACAGAGGAGGTGATGTCCCGATTCCGCGTTCGTGACTGGCGACCTATCCGGAATGTCGGGATATGGTCGGCGACAAATGAGCGGATGAGGGCGGTGTGGGGGTTAGCGCGGCTAACGCCAACATCATATGCTGTTCCAGATCATCCTGGCATTTACAAACGGATGCAATTTCTGAACCAAGACGTTCGAGGGTCTGAAGTACGATCTGAAGTTGCTGATCGCTGCCACTGCCCTGCGCGTCCGTCGTCATGATACTGGGCTGAGCGAGCCGTCGCTCTGATACCAACTGATACAACTCCCGAGATCTCGCACGGGTCACTGGACCAGAATATCCTGGAATCGACACAACAGAGGAGGTGATGTCCCGGTGCCGCGTACGTGACCGGCGACCTATGACTGCGGGATGATGATGATCGGAATCTCTCAAGAATAGGGGAGACTCGCACCCATTGCAGAACAAGATACAGAGAATGCTATTGCTAAGAGAAAACTATGAATTGTATTGATAACCAGATGAGATATGTTCTCAGCGTGTACATGTATTTATAACAATTTCCATCTAATGTAAATGACAGTTGGATGACTATATCTATCATAACCGATTTCTAGATAACTATTTATCCAGACTGTCTTCATCCGATCCTTTTGCCAACGGCTCTTTATTCCTGGACTCCTCCTCATGACGCAATTCTTCTGCGATAAAAGATAGGTTCTGCTGCATGGTTTGTATCAATTTGCTTCTTTTAATCATGTGTTTGACAACTCCGCTACGAAACTTTAGTACATACGAAGGAGGATGTATTCCTTCATTTCAGACCTGTTATAAACATAATAGACATGTATTGTGGTTAGACTTGAATATTGTGTCCCAAACCCTTATTGAATATTCAAAGGAAAAGAAGAATTTTCACACGAAAATAGGCATATATTTTCCGTGTCTGTACATGGCCATGGCTAAAGCATTCACAATTGTACTTTTTTCTACATGCCACATGTTGTTTTATTGACCACTATTTTATTTATCACTGTTTTATTTAATAACTATTTATTTTTATATATGCAGGTTGTGCATTTGGAATATTTTCATGAAGTTTCATGAAAAAATGGGGCCAAAGGATATAAAGGATCATCATGAAATCTAAAAGAGTGCATGTGGAACTCGGAGAGCCCGGAAGAATTTGAAGAGCGATGGGTTTTTGTTGTGGAGAAACATGATTTGACAGAGCAGGGAATGGCTGAATTCAATATATAAGATTCGGACTCAATGGGTTCCAACTTACACACGAAACATATTCTCTATCGGGATGACAAGTTGTTAAAGGGCAGAAAGTACACATGCTTTCATTAAGAGGTACATGTCTCATAGAAATTCTCATACCATGTTTAGAGGGGATGTGAGAAGTTGAGATATAATGAATAGCGGTTGGATCAAGTGGATTTGTATGAAAAATCAATGTTAAAAACATCACTTCACATTGAGGCCTCGATGAGAGATTTGTATTCACGAAACATATTTTTCAAGTTTCAGAATGAGGTGTTTGAATGCCTTCGATATATGGCTGAAGGAACATATGAAGATGACCTTTATATGCGATATAAAGTGACCAAAATTCAGAATTTTGAGGGAAAAGTAAGAGAAATTTAGGTTGGAAAAATTGAGAACAAAATCACTTGCAGTTGAGTTGCAGAATGTTTGAATGTGAGGGAATTCTTTGTCGGCATATATTAAATTATTTATTCAAATCAAATATTTATGAGTTACCTGATCAGTTAAAACTACATAGGTGGATGAAGTCATCGAAAGTGGGAAGGATAAGACATGATTTAGATGGCTCTATTGTGGGCGGTTCTTTTATGTTAACTAAGAGGCATTGTTTACTCCAACGTGTTTCGAGGTTAATTGATGATGCACTTTTGAATGATTAAAGAACCAAAGTTTTCGAAGATGGATTGGGATTGATTGAACAACAATTTCTTCTTATTACAACACCACCAGAAAATGCGAGTGCTGCCCAGACGAGCATGGCTTCCCAAAAATTGAAAGAACCACAACTAGTAAGGGCAAAGGGTAGTATTAAAAGAATTAAGAGTGCAGTTGAGAAGTCAATAATGAAACCTCGAACTTGCCATGTTTGTGGATCGGTAGAGCACAACAAAAGGAAAATCCAACACTTGTGGATACATAAGTCCATATATAATTACTTTATTTATGTTTTGTGGATTACGTATTGTAATACTTCTTTTTCGTGTTGTAGGATATCGACATCCATTAGGCTTGATTGTGAGGATGATGGTTTTCATTGAAGAAATTGAGATTGAGATAATCAAAGTCTTGCTTCACTTTCCTTCAAACAAATTGTTGTGGATACATGTTGTGTACCTTGGGTTTAGAGGAGGAATGGTGGATTATTGGATTATGCTTATGTTCTGTGGGTTGTTTTTGTTTCGTTCCGTTTTGTATGAGAGCTGGAATGTTACCTGGTTATGTTTTGGCACTGCAAATGGTGATATTCTTATGTTCTATGGTTTGTTTTGTTTTTGTATGTGAAGAGGAATGTTTTTTTTCTTATGTTCACTCGAACACCTGCAAGTTAATCAATGCAAATGGTTATGTTTTGGCCAGAAATTTTCTAATGCCTACAAGTTATTTGTGGGACAACACACTGTTGTGCGAGACAAATTATCTGGACCGTCAAATATTAGATGGACAGTCCAGATCAAATACTCTTTAAAAAGAGTCACATGCTTGTTCACTATCTGACCTGCGTGAGAACCCGAGTCTCGTTCATCTCTCCCACTTCTATCTGCAGAGGTTTGCGTTCCTCCGTCTCGTGGTGGGCATCAGTGATGTCGGTTTGGACGGAAACACTCCATCCCCGTCGGAGGAAGATGCAGAGAACGAGTTCTCAGGGAATTTGCGACTGTATCAATCTCCTTTGTGAGTATGTCCGAAATATTTCCAGATTATCCAAGTATGACATATCGGACGAATAAAAATTGGTACTGTAAGGAAAGATTCTATAAAAGTTTGTGGTGAAGAAGGAAAAGAGTATAAAATTGTATGAAAGGGATCCAAGCTCTGTTGGAAAGGGAGTAAGGAAAAGCAATGAAATCAGTATTGCCCTGTTTTTCATCGACAAAGTTCGACTAGAAAAAGGAAAAAGAGTAAGGAAAAGCAATGAAATCAGTATTGCTCTATTTTTCATCGGCGGAATGGGTGTACTGGTAAGAATTGGGAGAGATGTGCTATTAAATTGGAGAGATGCTGCTGAATTGGAGAGATGCTGATAAGTATGTGGGAGAGATGATAGGAACCCAAACTCAGATAGAAGTGGGAGAGATGAATGAGACTATCCTCACGTGATCTTTTTAAAGAGTATTTGATCTGGACCGTTCATCTAATATTTGATGATCCTGATAATTTGTCTCGCACAATAGCCAATTGTCCCACAAATAACTGATAGACATAAGAAAATTTCTAATGTTTTGGCAATGCAAATTGTTATGTTATGTGCTTGTTTTTTCTTTGTTTTGTATGAGCTGAATTTTTTTGCGATGTGGAGCTTCTGTTTTTTTTGCTTTTTTCTTTGTTTTTGTTTTGTTTTTTATTATTTAGATTTTTAAAAACCTGGGTTGGAACCATGGACTTGGGTTGGAAATTGCAAAACGGGTCCAGAACATGACAAATGGGCAAAATTTAAGTGTTTTTAATCCTGGCCGTCGGATCAAAATCCGACGACCAGGATTAGTCACTCTGGACCATAGCAGATTTGGTCTATAAACTCCACTCTAGACCAGAAAAAATTGTACAATACCCCTGAACTGAAACCTTCGACTAGTACATTTGATTTCTCTCGACTCTTGATTATATCGAATATGAATGTGTACTTCCTCAGTCATTTATGTTCAGTCTCTCCAACTTTAATGTCTTCTCTTATCTTTCATACTAAAATTCTATCTTCTTCCTTCACAAATAACCTATAACATACTATTCCACCCCTCATTTCATTTCGAAACTCACTGATCTTGTTATTTGTATGTGCATCTAAAAATTACTTCCAAACTCATATGGTAAAATTGATGTATATGATTTATTGAAACTATTTCCAACCTCCTCTATTTCTTGTTGGACCCTCCTAATTAAGGCATTGAAATATGGTGCAACAAACTCGTTCAAAGTGGTCTTCTTATGTATAAATCCATCAAAAATACATTGATAATCCCACTCCGTTGAGTTATCGACATGCATGCCCAAAATATATCTTTCAGAAATGCAGACACCCAACGAGATATCTCTGTGTACAAACCAAACAACCAATCATCATCATGTAGATTGTATGATTCAATAACATCATTCCACATTTATTCAACTTCTATTGTATCTAATGAATCCCATTCGACATTCAAGAGTTTGATTTAAATAACTCATAATTGATGTACTCCCAAACTTTTCTGTGTGCTTAGAAAAATTTAAGCAATGACATTTTGCATGGGCCTATTCTGATCGGTAATCATAGCATTAGGAGTAACACTCATGCAATAAAAAAAACATTGAACACTAACTGAAAGGATTTAGTGTCTTCATTTGTGATCGGACCACATCAAAGCAATGTCAATTGTTCATGATGATTAACGCCAACAAAAGGTGCAGAAGACATATCATATGAGTTAACTAAGTTGTATAAAAAAGCTATAACATCTCCAAATTCTTTGCATGTCATAATTCTTCTGGCACCAGTCCAATACACACTTGTCAACCTATTTTGATCATCGACCTCATATGTATGAAAGAATTTAGGGTTGTCAGCATGCATAATTTTGAAGTAATCTAGCATGGCTTGGGCATCCCTTATTGCAGTTATGTTCTCATTACTCTATCCAAATGGTTCCTTGCATCTCTTTCTATCCATGTGAGTTTCTCAAACCCCACGCTGAAATCCCACAAACACTAATGTTCTTCGAAGTTTTAATACCAGTTACTTGATCTAACTCAATGAACATTTTCATATTTATCGGGATATATCGATTATATTTAAAAAAAATTGTGTTACCCACATCCAACTCATGGCTTTTCTCAAGCTCAAATTTATACAACACCTAATGATTGTCCGCATGGGAACATACATCAATTGATGCCGAACAATTTGTTTTGGTTGTGAGCTAGTGACCTGCTCTTTTATTGGATCAACACATGTTTTACACACATTTCCACTTTGATTGCAACTATATGGTATGTAATATCCAGTGTTCGAATAGATGCTGGGCGAATAAGGGCGGATCCAAATTGTTACTATTGGTCATCTTTCTTATTTTTGTAATAGATGACAAACGTAGCACAGACCACCCTACAAAAGAGTAGCTAAACCTACTGAGCCCAAGAGTGCCTCTCCCAGTAAGCGCTTTTTCTAAGGAATTGGAGAAGAATGAAATGGATTCTTCCTTCGGGATTAGGGGTGGGCAAATGACATTCGGACCTCAGGATTATCCCGAGGCCCGGCGGGCCCGAATCCCAAAACCCGAAAAAAATGAGTTTGGGACGGATTTGGATCCTAAAAACACGTCCCGAACCTAGTTCGGGTCTGCCCCATTTTAAACGGGACAGACCCGAAGCCTGAACCAAAAAAAATATAATATTAAAAAAAATAGTTAAAAATATAAGGAAAATCTCTTTCTAACCTATATTTTCAAACGCCGTCAAAGCGGAGGGTAAGTAAGGATATTCAAGAGAGAAGAAGGCAAGACGAGGAAGCAAGAAGAGATTGGTCAAAGTTTTTTTTAGTAAGAGAATGCTAAGAAAGAAAGATTTATGGTAGGTGGTTTACTCGTTAAAGGTGGGATTTGGGGAGTTAGGTAGATGAGTTTGTTTGTTGAATTTTGTCTGCTATACGCAAAATTTTGTTTGCTACATGCGTTGTTACTGGTAAGAATTTATGGTTTACTCCTTAAATTGCATTTGTTTGTTGAACTTTGTCTCCTATAAAATTTATCGTTTGTTGTTGAATTTATGGTTTACTACTTAAACTGAATTTGTTTGTTGAATTTAAACTTTGCTTGCTACACGCGTTGCTACTGGTAGGAGTTAGGAGGAGATTTTGATGATGTTATCTTTCATCTTGCATTTTCATGTTGGTTATTTAAATTCAGAAAAATTATTTTAATTTATTTCTTAATTTGTTATTTGGAATCGAGGAAAATAATTTTTTTGTGATGAAGTTGAATCAAAACTTAGGTTTGTTTTAAAGTTGTGTAACAAAATAATAAATATTAATCTTTTTAATTCGGGCCTCGAACCATTCCGATGACCGAAGTCCCGAACTTGTTCGGAATTTCGAACTTCGAAACGGGATCGAACCCAAAATTTTAGATCCAAATCAAAATGGGACGGGAGATTTCGACAAATCTCGATCGAATGCCGAATGGCCACACCAACAGAACAGGTCCTATGGTCAGTTTTACGGTGGTTAGTTTTCCCTTGCGTTGACAATTTTTTCAATTAACTATCCGTTTTCGAAATTGATCGCACTATTGGAAAGTTTATACATTGAATTGCATGTGTTCAAGTTTTGGTGATATTCCGACAACGTTATCACCGTTTAACGGAGGGTTGTAAATCCCCTTGGGTTAAGTAGTTCTAAATAGAATTTTAGAAATTTCCGGCGACGAAGTCACCGTAAACCGAACCAAAGTATGGGCATTTTCATCTACAATATATAAGCTTTTCAATGTTACGACTAATTTCGAAAATGAATAGTGCTACGAAAAAATTGTAAACGACCTTTAACAAGTGGACTCCGGACGCCAATTCCGGACAAGCTTTTAACTTCGAGTGATGGTACATGTCCCAACACTTTGTCCCTAATTCATCCCTACATGTAGTTTAATTAAGAATTTTGTAAGTTTATTCTATCATTTAAATGTCATTAAGAATTTTGTATGTTAAATAATTAATCTTTTATTTTTGTAGGCATGAATTAGGGACAAAGTGTTGAGACATATAACAGTATATTTAACTTCTATCTAAAAAGAATTCCCCCAACACTCGATCAATATTCCCCCAACTAGGGTTTAGTAGAAGGGGAATCACGATACCACTGAAACATCCTGGGATTGGTTTATTGACGAATATTCAAATCTTTCTCATTTTTTCCATTGATCAAAGGG
>JAOYMZ010024856.1:0-17640 GCA_025802335.1 Pinguicula primuliflora | reverse complement strand
CAATTGTTGAAAAGATTCCAGCAGCAAATTTTGAAGCCGCACACCTTGAATGACCGCACATGTATGAATCCTTCTTTGTATCCCATCTTTTAATTTTCAAACCTTTGTGGCCCCTCCTCCATGTGAGGAGGGACCAACAAGCAATTGTTCTTGTGAAGGATCAGTCAGGACTCAAACCTCCAATATTTTGAGTAAATCTATGGAATCCTGCAAAAAGGTGAAATGTAAATACTACGCTGCGCAAGAATTTCTCTTGTTGTGGAACGGGATTAGTAATCAGGCCATAGATTGAGATTATTGGAGATGCATGCTTCAATATTCAGTTTGCTGCTGCATGATGTAACTTATGATATGCTTTGCTTGGGCGAATTATGAATACTTAACAATCTTTGGGGTAAAATTAGAAATACAGAATATATTGAAAGTTAAATAATATGGAGAGTGAAAAATTAAAAAAGAAAAATAACAAGAAAAAAATTAGGATGGAAAATAACAAAAAAAAAAAATACATGGTAAAATATTATTAGATATTAATTATGGATCATTACATAATTAATGTATGATGTTAAACAAATTTCCAATACGCATACGATGTTGTATCCGGGTTTGAGGGCGAGCAGGAGAAGTGGAGTCGTAATGGCTGCCAATCTTCTCACGGGTGGGTCGACAACTACTCGATTCTTCTTCAAGGGCGCTGCGCCGTTTCTCCGTTGCCGACGCAGCTGCATATCCCTTCCCGCCGCTGGCTCCCTAGTTGTTGCAGCTGCCGGTGGTTCGCGATATTGCCGGAGACCTCCCATTTTGTACAGCAACAAGACTAAGGATTTGGAGACATCGAGAAGAATTGGTCGTAGGAATCTTTCGTGTTATTGCGCGCAGGATTTGGATGTTGGCGTGTCATCACCGGCGACGGCAGCATCTGATGGGAATGGTGATAATAGCATAAGAGAAGCAGCCAACAGTCTGGACATTAGGGTGGGGAAAATTCTCAAGGCCTGGAGGCACGAGGAGGCGGATTCACTGTACGTGGAGGAGGTGGACGTCGGCGAGACAGAGCCTAGAATTATATGCAGCGGCCTTGTCAAATACATTCCCATTCACCTTCTACAGGTTCTTTTACCCATTCGTTTCTGATTCTTACTGAAGAGTACGGTTTCCTTGAACATCATATACATCCACTTGTGCTCTACTTCCCTAAAAATTTGAGATTTGTGTAGTGGAATACAATGTTCATTGATCATTGCTAAACGTATTCGATTTTGGGCAAATTTGTAAAAATTTGCCTTCGATTTTGCTGTTATGCGTTAAGGATTATAAAAATGGAATTGCTTGCTTGTGCAGGATAGGACCGTGATTGTCCTTGCTAATCTAAAGCCTCGAAACATGCGTGGTGTAAAATCCAATGGGATGTTGATGGCGGCTTCTGATGCCGCACATGAGAATGTGGAGCTTCTTTCACCACCGGATGGTGCAGTTCCAGGTGAAAGGGTGTGGTTTGGTTCTGATGATGAGAAAGAGAACCTACCCGATGTTGCATCACCTAACCAGGCAAATATCTTATTAGTTCATCTGTTATTTCTTCACGTGAAATATAGTTAGTTCTTGTTGTCATGTTGTGTCAACATTCCGGGATCAAATCGAGTAGAAAAGGGTAGGAGAGAACAAACCCAGTGAACCCTAGGTAGAACACAACCTATGAACTCTAAGGAAGGAGAACACAACCTATGAACTCTAAGGAAGGAGAACACAACCTATGAACTCTAAGGAAGGAGAACACAACAAAGAGCTACAAGATAAACTCAATTCATTTCATAGCTAATGAGTCTTACAAACATACCTATATAGAAGTTGATAAGGAATATAAAGACATTTAATAAAGACAACAATTATCATTAAACTTAATTAATCCTTCGTCCACTTCAATAGTCTTGAGCCTTGTGTAGAAATGCCAAGAGCCTTGAACCTTGTAGTCATGACTCCTCATTTAATCGTTCTCTTTATCTTCACTTCAAGAGTCATGACATCATGACATGTTGCTTGAATTGTTCTTTCGTCAATCCATTCCTTTTGTCTATCTAAGACATCCAAAACAAGTAGCTTCTATGACACAGTTAACAGTTTCACTGAACCTCTCGGTAAAACTTCGGATTTAAAGGCTAGAGTTTCAAATGGAAAGCTCAATTTTTTCTGGGTGTATCCTTTCCTTATTCATTGCTCAGTATGTATGTATATGAGCCATCAGTTGATCGCTCAATCTGTCAAATGTGTGTTGTTATATGATAAATATGAGAGGAACTATTCTGTGGGTGATAAACCTGGATACTTCGAACTGTTTGATCCTGATTTTGGCCTTCATTCTTATTCTACCGATCAGTTGCTCTTGCACTTGTGCTCTTTGTGAAGCATGCCTTTATAATCTGTTCAGCCATTGCATATGCCTTGCAGGTTCAGAAGAAAAAGGTCTGGGAATTAGTCCAACCCCACCTCAAGACTGATGAGTTTGGTGCTGCTAAGCTTGGCATGCTCGAAATGAGAACATCAGCCGGTGTTGTGGTCAGCGGATCTTTGAAGAACGCAAACATATCGTAGCGAATATTTGAATAGATTGTCCTTGATTCAACACCCCTCTGTCCAAAAACTTGAGAAGAGGAATAATTCTCCTTCAAGATTGCATGCGTATGATCTGTGGAGCTGCAAGCATTTGATTCTAACGTGCAGTGCAAATGGTATAGGCTTAAAACTTAGGGTCAGTTTACTAACTGTGTAAAAAAAATCAGTGTTGGCTCTTAGAGAGAGAATCCATTGATCTTGCTAGCAGGTAGAAGAACATCTACTGAGTAAAGAGTTGACTATATATGGATAGTCTGAAGATTAGGATAAAATCTTACACATTAGTAACAATGCAACAACTTGTTTCCTTTATGTGCTAGAATTTTTGTGAGGATCAAAAGGGTAGAAATTTTCATATGGTAAGTACAACCCATACTTACACCACCCATCGTCAAAATTGATTGCACCATTGGAAAGACCATGTGTAGGAGATCAAAAGTCTCATGTTTTGGTTTGGTACCGATAACGACGTCATCAGGGACCGCATCGAAATATGAGTTTTTTGATTTCGTATGCATGAGCTTTCTAATAATGCAACCAATTTTGACAACGGATGATGACAAGTATTGATTGTACTTTTTACCGTAGATATAAGACTGTATATATGAAAATTACTCTCTCTCTATATGTATATGTGATCTGGTATACAAATTCTCACACCATATGCTTAGATATATCCTTTTGGTGATATTTTGCTGAATTGTATGTTTGATTGCCTTATAGCAATCCTGGAAGCAGGTTCCAGATATGAAATCTCCAAGGATTGGAAATGAAGAGACCCAGAACATTTTTTTTCCTGTCTTGGTAGGATTTTTTTTAAAGGTAAATGTATTGAACCGCAAGCTACTTGGATTCGATAACTGTGGTACGATTTTCTATAAAAATGATATAAAGCAATGCCAGGAGGTTCTACGGCACCCTACACTCTCACATTCCTAAATAGGTGGCCATATACACACCAATATGTGTGTGCTCCCACATGTTGTGAGTGAGGATATGCACACTTGGGGTGCATTATAGTGAGACTCGATTTTCTAATCCAGTTCCACCTTCCATTCACTCTCAAACTTGTCATGCAAGATCAAACGAAGAAAGGAGGTGGAGTGCTATAATAGTTTCCACTTCCCGAGCTCACACCTGGCAAACTTGCAGCATGGGCATCGGCAGTGTATACTTGTGAACTGCGATGCATACTATACGATAAAAACAATTTTCTAGTTATTATAAGAAACCGACCAAAACTGGTCTGAATCTTGAATGGTGATCGCAGCCTTGAACTACACTACTATACTTCCAATTCATGGAGGAATTTGCATTTCATAGGGATTGTCTCTGAAATGATTACTAACTATTAGTAAAGCTCTAAACTGCAGCAAAGGGTGAGGATGAAGATTGATGCACGTTCAATTGCGCGTACCCAAATTGTTTATTGCTATGAAATAGTATCAAATGCGATGACAAAGATCCTGGAAAGTCGTAATATATGAACAAGAATAACCTTCGATTTTGGAGTGGGCTCTCAAGCTTTCTTCTGCTTCTTTGTTGTTGGTGGAGGGAATAGAAAACGGAAAACCCACGCAGCAAGTATTGCTCCGGCAAAAGGGCAGATCCAGTACACATAGAACTGTTCCCAAGTTTGGTGGGCGTTGTTTAGGTAAGCCCAGCCAAACGCCTGCACAGAGGATTTGTAGCGTTTAGGCCGCAATTAAAAAACAAAGAGAGCAATTTGAATCATTTGCAGTGCATTAAGAGCTATGTTCGAGAAGGCCCGCCTAGCAAACCTAGGCACTGGGCGGTCGCCCTCCACCCTACCTGAATGTCGGCTAAACAACCGCTTAGAGGCACAGCGGGCACCTAGGCCGCCTAGAATTTTCTCGAACGATTAAGAGCATGATGTGGCATGTGTAGCTAAAAGAAAGCAATCAATTTAGTAAAGCAAACGAACACAATCAATTTGATAGGAACAAGAACAAATCACAGCAGAATGAACAAACATGGCTACCCAATTACTAAATAACCAGTTTCTCTCCCGGTTCAGAGGTGCAAATGGCTGGTTCAGAAGTTTTTGAAGCTGTCATCTTACATCGTAGGACATCTGAAGCTATCTTAAACATGTAATGGCGATAAGAAACAGGAAGACTTGTTGCACAGAATTGGTAAAAAGTATAACGCGAAAAGGAACGGTCATATGTACAATTTGCGAAAATTAAAAATCAATGTATCTGATGAATTATTACTAAAATAATTGCTAGATGCACTTCATACTGTCATGGATATCATCATCGTTTGACTGGCTAATTGAACTATGAGCTAACCACCCAGAGTCGAGAATACTAGAAAACAAAAGCATAGGATACAGGTAGCGGGTTTCAACAGGTTGCTACACAAGCATACGTAACACCTGCTGTTAACTAGTAGGAAACCGATTCTAAGTTTCTCAAGATAATGAAATGCTCCCAGTAATTTCTTTGAATAGAGATGGTGTTAAAGATAAGGAAGTTTTAAATAAGGAAAGATATATATGCCAACTGATCCTCTAATTTCAGATTGCCTAGGTGCAATCATCAAGAAAGCAGTGGGCGAACCCTCGCCTAGGCGCCCATATAAGCGGCCTAAGCGGTTATTCGGACAAAGCAGAGGGAGACCGCCCAGTGCCTAGGGCCTAGACGGACCGCTTTCACGAACAGAGCCAGAGCAAGGCAGGCTTCCGCGACAACTGCCAAGGCTCGATGGTTTTGGCATGGTTCAACACCAAGTGTTCTATCAAACATAGATACTGCGTTCAAAAGTGGAAGAGTGGTATGGCATATGAAATCACAAGGAAGCAGCTTCACCTAGTGTCCTTCCTTATTGTTCTAATTCTAACTAACCAAGCAAAGACCACAGATGCATTGATGCTCCGGAGAGCATAAAAAAGGTTCTCTGATAAACTACACATAAATGCAAAAAAGATCATCAACGTCATACTACTTACGTTTGCAGGATTCATGGAAGGTCCTGTATAGTTGGAGCCTGCAACTATGAGTGCCACGGTAGACATGGCAAGGGACCAATTCTTTATAACTTCGTTTTTTGGACCCTTAACGACAATGAGGAGCACTGCAAATGTGATTATGAAAGTCAAAACTCCCTCAGCAATGGCCCCAGTGTGCACATCAACCTTCAAATATGGACCCTCAAGCAAGTGCTTATACTGAATTGGTACAACCTCCTTAATCGCAAGCACGCCACCCACTGCTCCAGCTGCCTGTCGAGTTGAAAGATAAAAAAAAAAATCAATCTTTTTATCAAAAACGGAAAAAGCAAACAAAATTCCATGTACACAAATGAAAGATCGGCAGAACTAAGAAGGGATGATGCAATGTTGATTGTTGACCTGAGCCGGAAAACGCAGCGCGGCACTGATCAGAGAATCGGCTCCACCAATTCCGGCAGCATAAAACGCGGCGGTAGCGGTGGGATTGAATGATGCTCCGCCCAACAGATCACCCACGTAGCCAAATACGAACAACAGAACGAACAGGAGGAAAGTTGTTACAAAAAGCGTTGGGAGCCCTTGAGCCACGCCCAAAGCTGTTGTGACAATGTACGTGGCGACGCCCAATGACGAAGCGCAGAAAATCCACAGAAATGTAATCAAGCCATCGGCTATGGCTGCTTTGATTGCCCCCGTTAACGCCATGACGATGATTATGTATCTCAATCCAACAACCCACGAAAGAACGCTGATTTACCTACCTACTCGAGGATTCGTGACTGTGTTCTGTGAAGACTGACAAGCGGGCAATGATTGGTAGAAAAACGAGTCCAAGACGCAACGGAGAACATAACAATTATCCAAACCGAATTTCCTCCGCCATGACCTAATTTGACCTGTCACCACAAATTCAGTTGCAACTACTTTATATTTTTAGATAAGTTATGAACAGTTTGTGTTGTACAGAATTCACCCGGATCTCAAATATTTTTTCTAGTAGCGCAGTTATGGTTTTTCGATTGATTTGGTTATCTTGTTAGATATTCAAACTGAACTCAAGAATACGTAAGTTATGTGCTGAATTTTAATTATGACTATAAGATAAAAGTGTGATAGATAATTTCGACGGTCATGATTAGAATTCGACAGATAACTTATTTATTCGACACCCAATATTCGGCATCAAAGGTTTCCTCCTGAACTCAATCAAATGATTGAGTACTTGACACACAAAATTACTCAGATAATACAAAATCCCAAATGCTCGTGCTAGTGGCTTCTACCCTCTGTTCGAGAAATAGGTCGCCTAAGTCGCTTAAAAGCCCGCTTAGGCCGCTTAAAAACCCGCTTAGACGGACGACTAGGCCGCTTAGGCATTGAATGGTCCCTGACCGCCAAAGGTCCGCCTAGCGCTTTCTCGAACACCGCTTCTACCCGAGTACATTTTTTAAAAGTCCCTTTGGAGAAGAAAAACAATTGCAAACACGTCCTTGAATTTCATGTTTCTGAGATAAAATTGTTTTCAAGCATTATACCCTTTTGAGTGCAGGGTCTCAATAGGGTCTAAAAATGAGTACAATCAGAGCTGCACCTCCAAATTCCTGCCATAACTTGTTGGAGCTGTTTCTACTTTCTCATTTGATCAGACTGTTCCAGCGGTTTCTGAGAACGGTGCATGCCATATTACATGGTATTGCCCGTGGTACTACTACATCTCCATCAACACCCATGTCTACTACAAGCCCAAGCCGAACCAGTGTTTCCATGGCTTTCTCAACAGGCATTTCAACCTTGCTTGCACGCAGAAATGTTATTCGATGAGTATCCCAAAGGCGTGTGTAACAAAGTTTTATGATCGTTTTCATTACCTTCTCTTGGAAAGCATGGTCGATAAACGTCTCACATCTATCCGCAATCTCTCTTGCGGTTGTCACCTGCTTTTCAAATCGAGTTCAGATATGGAAGGTTTGAGCTTCTCTATATTAACAACACATGTAGTTTCTATCCCAAGTCTCAGCTAAAAATCAAAAAATGATATAAGACACCTCAAGGGCCCACGGCACCTCCACACTCTCTCACATTCCTAAATAGGGGGCCCCACACACACCAACATATGTATGTTCTCCCACGTGGTGTAAGTGGGGGATGTGGGGTGTGCACACACTTGGTGGTGTCTTATAGTGGAACTCGCTAAAAACCGACCTTGGCACTCTCCGCTTGAAGCAGGATCGCATACACTAAGATGGCTTCTTTGTACTGCATAAGACATCCCAAGGCACAAAAATAATGAGCTCTGGTATCTGTATGTATTTATGTATGCTCATTGCTTTATGGATGTAGAGATGAAGGAAACATAAGAGGCTCACTTGTTGTTGTTCAGAAGCATCTAGAAGGAAATGAATGGTACCAAAGCCACTAGCTATAGTTTTCTCATACAGTGTCCTGTTCACCAGAAGCTGAATCAACTTCAACAGGTAAGCTTGAGAAAAGTGCACCCTACTTTGGAAAAACAACAAAGGTAAAAGAAAACAAAGAAAAAAAGTAATGCTATCTCACTTCATATCTATCCCTTGTTTGTTTATAGCCCAAAAGTACACGAGTTACAAATAAAACAAGAGCAGTGGTTGAAATCACGTCCAAAAGAAATGCGGATCTGCATTTGCCAAAGATGAGATTACGTCCAGAACTAAAATTCAAGATATTACTGAAAGTTAAGAAAGAAATTAGGGATATACAAAAGTACATACGGTGAGGATGAGATGTCTTCAAACTTATAGCTGACGAAGTAAGCCAACAGTCCCAATATGGTCGCAACATCTAGACGCACCTGCAGTTGACATTCGAGTATGCCGTGAATGAAACACATTTAAAGATTGAAACACGAAAATATTGACTACTTTAATATGAAATGGCAGTGCATTCAATGATGAGCGGGCTATCTTTACGAGCTAAATGGAACATATGGATTTTCATCGGATATAAGCTCTATTCGAGAAAACGGTCGTCTAGCCCGCTTAGGCGCCGCTTAGGTACTAGGTGATCGCCTTCCACCCTACCCGAATGTCGCCTAAACCCCCGCTTAGGGACGCCTAAGCAGATGCCTAAGCCACCTAGGCTCTAGGCCAGCCTTGACCGCCTAGGGACCGCTCAACGCTTTCTCGAACACTGGATATAAGTCAATTTCACTTATTTTGCTTAATAGTTGCGGCATGCATAAAATAAATATAGGCTATTAGAAGAATTGCCATTTAGTTGTAAAAATAACGCTCTTCAATAGCATTTTCCATTTGTTTACTGTATACTCGAAATTCAGCATCAGGTAATGTCTTTATTGACAAAATTGCATAAAATGAGTTCAAAAAACACGCGGAAATTCAGAAGGAAGAAATACAACACATGGTCAATGAAGCAGATTAGTTTATATTTTGCATACCGTGTCAAGTATGCGGAAAGATAGCTTTTTGTGAGGAAAAACAACCTACAAAAGAGAAAAGGAGACATGTATCATTTACGTGAATAATTTTGCACTGCAGAAGTTTTTTCAGCATTTACTGGCAAATCTGGAATTGGGATCCTCTCATAGATCTTCATTTGCAAGAAAGGCGCTTCAGCTTGGCCTGTAGCTTTGACTCCTCCATTTTGTTCAGTGTATAGCAAGATCAATTCTTGGAAAGCGGGCTCCTAAATGAAGACACCTTTATTTGAACTCAGAAAGGATCAACATGATTAATAAAATTCACGTAATGTATCGGCACTCTTAATATAATCATTTAATAAAGAAGCAACAGAAGTCAATATCAAGAAAATAGAAAAGCTAAGTACATAAGTTCACCTGGAGAACAGACTGTGAGAATAAAAGTGAAAAACCAGTTCTTAACATCTTCTTCAAGTCATTTCCACAAGATTCAGGTGATGCTGGTTTCCATATGTCAGCGAGCGAGATCCTTGACAAGAAACTCTGGCTGTAAATAAAGAAAAATTATCATTCAAGCTAGAAGCAAAAATCCAATGGGCCTTTAGTTTTCAGATAAAATAAGGGAAGGTAAATTAGAATAATTTACAATTGGCATATGCGACGATGATTTCTCTTGCATCCCACTAAAGTTCAATTGGGGACAATCAATTGAGAGAGTGGGTTGGAGAAAGCCGAATCATGCTGACAAAAATATAGGGTTACATATCCTACTCTGCAAAAATGACTAACTAGAGTGCCTCTGCCTACTGATATCTTTAACATTAGCCTTTAAGTCCACATCGCCCCGTAAGTAGTTAATCACCACGGACACTTCTAAATTCCAAGCGACATAGAACTTCACATGTCAGAAGGTTAGTAGGATAAGGATCTGCCAGCAATGACACTTAACTTGGATTTGTAACCACTAGTTCTATAGTGAAGATCAAGATCACGTTCAGGAGCTGACGGTGCCAAACCAGTCCATGCCATAAACTTCCTTAAGAGCCTCTGCCGAGGCCCAACTTCTGATAGAATTCCTTCATAACGAGTTACTGCCTTCTGTGCAGCAACCCAGATTGGAAGGTCATTGGATAGGATGTCCACTATTTTAAGATCACCAAATACATCAACATTACTGGAATCAGGTTTCATAATAACCGAAAGTCCCTTGATCCAAAGTTTAAGTTTGTTTGCCAAAACTTCTGCATCCTGTTTCTGTGTGATGCTCTTGGAAACCTGCGTCAGTCAAACACAAAATAATCATATTCTTAGAATCAATTCGTTCGATAATGGACGAAATTTTAATCATATCGTTAAAATCAATTCGTTCGATAATGGAAGGAAATACGAAATTTTATGGCACAGGCGTGTCCAAAAAATAACATTGAAGCTAAGTGGCAGAAAAGTTGGAAAAAGCACCTGCATTTTTTCCAAATAAAGATTAGGCGTGTATGTTAGGGTTTTGTAAGTGAGAAAGTTGAGAAAATTGAGAAAATTTTCAAAATAATTTCGTGGGATGAGTTTTGAAGTTGCGATGTATATCAAGAAACCAGTAATGTATGATTTCACAAACAGCTAAACAGAAAATTACAGTGCACTTATATTGAGTAGGTCATTTCAATATGGGGTAAGAATTAGGTCAGGCATTCAGAAGAATGCAAATCCATGCCATTTGAGAAATAGTATTATCACTTGAGGTCTATAAAATGATAGCTGCATGAGTAGGGGTGTCAATATTTATCATGAAATGATTAATTCATATACAAATTTACATTTTCAGGTTAAGGGTGTTATTCAATTAAAAAAATCTACAAGCACAATATCGCAGCAGAAGAAGCAATGATTCTTCGAGAAAACAAGAAAAAAGGAATAAAAGTTATTAAAAGTAAACTAAAGGGATGTGGATCAATGGATTTCAAGCCTGTCTCAAGATTGTTTTTTCGACCACTCGTAGTTAGAATTAGGACGTTAGATGTAATTTACACAAGATTTATTCAACTGGTGAAAAGAGGAAGGCATTCAAACTAGTTACCTTACAGAACCAAACAGCAAATCTTCCCAATGGCTTGGAGACAAGATAAAAAAAATTCTGCAACAATTTTGATTGCAAATAATCCAATTTCTCACCAAGTAGCAAACCATTCTGCCGCTCAGTTGTATACCCACGCCTGTATAAAGCAATTAATACAGGGAAAGTAGATGGTCAACATCAATAAACGAAGTGCGTGATGCGCCAACAGGACATGGAAGAGTATAATCTCTATTTGGGAGGAAGAATATTATGGAAATCATAATAGATTTTCTACAGCCTATCAAAAATTGCAATATGATTTTTACTAAATATTAATCTTCTTCTTTTTTTTTCTTGAATAAAATAATCTACACAGTAAGTTATACTGATTTGCATGTCCCTCCTATCACTATGAGTGCATTACAGTAATTGTGATTACAAGGGCTTCTGTGGTGTCTGCTGTAAAGAAGACGTTCAGAGGGATTCCTCATTAGAGAAGGCATAATGTATTAATATCTTACCGAAACCCTGACCATGGAATTATTTGGAGAAAACGAAGTCATTATGTTTTACAACAAAAAATGGAAGAGTTGGTTGAGATGTACATTTTAAATGGTTGCATCCCAGCAGAGTTATAGATGTGCATAAAATCTCCTACATGTGAATCCTAACTATGGAAAATTGTGAATGTATCAGAAGATTAAATACAAAACCTCAAACAGAAAATGGAGCACACAGAGTAAATAGTTCAACATATGATGATATTATTTTCTAATGCTCACTTGTTTACCTGAATATAATAGCACTCGACTCTGCTGCTTTTTTCCAGTCAACATAAATTGGCAATGTCAGTAGATAATCATTATTTAGTGCTGCTGTTAACATCAGATCTCCAGGAGATAACTCTTCGAATTCCGCATCATGGAGCAACTTCATGAAGGCGTGCTGAAAACGGCTTGGGATGGCAACTCTAAACAAAACTTGAGTGATAAGAAGGAAATGAGAAAGCAGCAAGGATTCTAGTAGCATTTATCCATAAGAGACAATATTAAATGTACGGATCACAAATGCGATCCTTTTCAATGTCATAAAACTGTTTTCCTTTTTCCTTGTAAATATATAGTATAGTATCACTTATGTTGCGGTATCAATTTTAATTTACCTATTTGTTTTTGAAGTTTTCACTGCAAATTTGGCTTTCCTAAAATATCGTGACATCAACGGTTCTTAAAGATGGAGACCATTTAAGCACACAATTAGGAAAGATGTCAGATCCACGCACACGTGCATATACTATACATATGTATAAATATAAATAATTTTGGAAAGGTTTTCAAAACTATCCATAAAAAAGTTCACATGTGAAGACTCCATTTATTTGAAAAACAACCAGCAGGGGTGGGTGGGAGACTGTCTCATTATTCTGATTTCAAGTGAGGGGGAACCCTCTAACAGAATGCTGTCATCACTTCCAAAATGGAAAGATTCAGGAAAAGTAGATGAGCCACACTTATCATGGGAATTTCGTCAGGGGGAGCTAAGATGACTACTTTGTTCATCTGCATACCTGTTGCGAAGACTTGTAAAGATACTCAAGACAGATACTCAAGACTACCGACTTTAGCTTTTACCAGGTGTAATACAAGTGAACACTTCAAGCTATATTTTAATATCTGCTCTTCATTTTTCATATTTGAAACCTTTGTCAAAGGTCAATCTTGGCCTATGGATCAGAACTAAACATGAATGCTGATAACTTGACGCAGGATAGTGCACTAATGCTGATAATTCTTGGAAGACAACTTGACTCAGAAACTGAGGACTAAATCCTCATGTGTTTCAAAGTATATTGGACTTTTGAAAAGTTTTCGGAGCTAGGTTGGCCCATGCACATCAAAATTCAGAAACAGACTTCTAAACCTATGTACTTTTTAAGGAAAAAAGAATAAAGACTACGGCAGATGATTGGAAAAGTAAATCAAGATTGAACTAATTTGGAGAAAGACTGCCAAATTCCACGTTCCTTCAAATATTCTCCTAGTGCCTACGTCAAGTACATGATGCGATTGGTCCTTCACCATCCATGGATGGATAACTAGAGATCAGCAATCAAGTGAAGCAGTTTAAACCTCTCAAATAAAAACCTTAATATTTATGCACACACAATGGTACAACAGTTTGGAAAAATTGCACCTTGCCGCTCCAATACCACACTTTGTTAGGCACAATTTAACACCGTATAATAAGTAAATAATCATGTTCCACAGAAAGCTGCACCTGAATACTACCAAATATTGAAAAAAAATTCAAATCTACTTTGTGCGAAACAATAAAATATCACAAAAGAAAAAAATACCTGGAGCTTTCGAAAGAAGTTCCCCTGTCAGGTAAAGACGAAAGATCGAGGAGCATGTTCCATTTAAGGGATAAATCAGATGACTTTAATATCTCAGCATCAGCTTCTTCCTTCTGCTCCTTGTGCTTGCTATCACTTCCCCTCAAGCCATTAATGAGCGTACCAGATACTTGATCAGCCTCATTTTTTCTTCTCGAGGACGTAACATCCTCATGACTAACTCCTTTGCTCTTTGCAGAAAGAGTCGCATTGAAGTCGGCCCTCATTTCCTCTAGAATGGTTTTATGTTCTGCATGAAGGATGGAATCCAAGCATCTGCAGCAGGGCAAATAGATATAAAGAAGCCAGGTATACAGGTTGGGGACAGAACTCTGCATTTTCTTGAAGGAAAATCGTAAGGCCTCACTGCATTAATATTACCTTAGACTTGATAATTGATATATTAGACTATAGCTAGATACTAGACTAACAGTTATATAATACCATGAGTCCTCCTATGTGCTACAATATTCAATATGTTTCCACTCTTGTTTCATTTACTATTTATTCATTTCATTCTTCAAATATTTCTCAGTTTTCCCCTCCTATCATAGCCTCAACCATCCACCTTTTCCTCCTGCGCCTTCAACCAATAATGTTCTAGCTTCACTACTGACAACCCATTCCCGAACTTGCACCTCACCTCCAACCGCACTCTGCCCCTCCATGATACCGTGATTCCTGTGATCCAATTCCTGCTCACCATAGCCTTGCCTCCCCAGCCACCAGCCACTAAGACACAATGTGAGCTTTGATTTCTTCATAGCCCTCCCACTTTGTACAGGGATGGGAATAGTATTAATATCAAAAGGAGCATAAATAAACATACTTGCTCATACAGTTGCAAAATTTTATTGAAAACAATGGACCTTACATAAGAGTTAATAAATAATAGCAACTAAATAAATGCTTGAAAGAAATTGGAAATTGTCTAAAAGTAGAATGCATAAGTACTCGGATAGAAAGAGAAATTGATGGGCCTCTTCGTGCGAGGGGAACATGTCGGAGACAATTGCATCCAAAAGCACCGACTTTGAAACCGGTATATATCTTCGTCTTGGGACCTGAATTCCAGAATGAACGTTGAAGTCCGTAGCCCCTCTGTAACTACCGCCCTTATCCCCATCTGCTACTGCCGTGAATGCTTCCTGCACCGAAGGAGAGGGAGAGCAGCAAATGATGCGAGCGGGCGGAGGACGGCGATCATAATTCCCATGACTGAAGGAACAGGAAGATGATAGCCTAACAGTGGTGCGCGCAGCCTGCAATGACAGTGTCATGATCGGACAAAAATCAAATTAACAGAATAATCCTACTATTTTCGTTTCAAAATGCACAAGAAAGCTTGTTGCTTGATATGTGTTCAAGAATTCTCCAGCAGGAGCAAGAGAAGAAGGGGAAACGATACCCACCTCATAAGTCAGTTTTCAGTTCAGACGCACAGGACAAACTTGATAAAATCATCATACATGATTCCAGTTTGAATTTCAGTCCCAATTAGCTCTGTTGAAAGCCATTATTTAGCCGTAGCGGATGAATTTAATAGTAAAAAAATTCGGTAGATATAGTAAATTAATAGATATAGGGAGTTTAACATGGTTACTACTCAATTTTGGGCTGCGTCCACGGGATAAACTTTGAATAAATTCTTCCATTATAAAATAGTAGGTATAAGAGAGTCTTCTCTAAAACTTCTAGAGATTAAACAACACAGGAGATCTACCCAAAAATATTTCCCCAACATTTTTGTCACTTCTCTCAATTTAGAAAATACCCTAAACAACTTTTCCTCACAAAAAAACTGTATGTCTTTTTTTCACTTGTCGTTGGTGTGTCTTGAAATTGAAGAACTGTTCTGTATTTATAGGCATCATGAAAGTGAGAAAGCAGCAACAATTGGTGAAGAAAAAACCGCAATCTTTGAAGTGAAATGGGCAACACATGTTTTTTCCCATTTGCAATTAATGTTGGATGGTTTGAATTCTTCCTTCAATCCTAACATTTATGTTGGATGGCCCCCTCCATGTGAAGAGGGACATCACAACAATTCTCCCCCTCCCGATCATATGGAGGGCTCCATCATTCCTGCTACTGTACGACAAAATTCAAAGTCTCCTCTTGGAAGTATCTTCGTCAACATATCAGATTCATTCTCTTTAGTGTGGATCTTCTCGAATTGCAATTTCTTCATTTTCAATAAATCTCTGATCCAATGATATTGAATATCGATATGTTTTGATCTGGAATGAAATGATGTATTCTTCGAGAGATGGATAACACTTTAACTGTCACAAAATATCTGATATTTCCCTTGGTAAAAGCCAAGTTCATTCAGGAGCTTCTTCATCCAGAGGAAATCCTTGCACGCCTCCGTTGCTGCAATATACTCAGCTTCAGTCGTGGACAAAGCTACACACTTTTGTAGATTCGACTGTCATGTCACAGTTCCCCTGCAAATGTAACCATGTAACTTGATGTAGACTTTCTCGAGTCAACATCACCAGCCATATCCACATCTATATAACCAACTATGGAGATGGCCGAGCAAACGGAGCCATGGGTTGAACTCTAGATGTAGGTGCTAGATCTGGAACCCGAATAGATGATGATGCAATCCACTCTAATGGGTCACTCACACTCTCCCCCTGCCCACTAGACGGGGTTACATGGTAATAGAATTCACTTTCCACAAAGTCACAATGGAGCAATGCATTTCAGGATGCATAACTCAAAATCTTTTGATTCTCCAGTTGAGAAGAGTTTGGCGCTAAACCTCGAGCAATGCCCTAGAACAGACAAAGAAAAGGAAGAGATGAGCACAGTTCCTTATGCTAGTGCAATAGGAAGTCTAATGTATGCCAAGTTATGTACACGGCCAGACATTTGTTTCGCGGTTGAACTGGTAAGTCGTTACCAAAGCCACCCGGGACTTGCTCATTGGCAAGCGATTAAGAGGATCTTTCGTTACCTTCGTGGTACGGCTGACCTAGTTCTGTGTTATCAAGGATGAGATTTGCACCTGAAAGGATACACAGATGCTGATTGGGGAGGCGATTTGGATGAATCCAAGCCAACCCTATAACTTTCGAGGTGAACTAATAAACTATCACTTGATTTTGTATTCTAGGATACCCTAAATCAATTATGTGCACAAGAATGAAACTACAACCCTGTACTCTGTTCTCATCAATCTTTCTCTAAAAAAATCGTCTTTTCCGTTGTTTCTTTTTATTTAGCTTCATTAGTTTTTTTTAGTTGTTAGAAATCACCAATTAAAATCTCCCAATTTAATTGCTTTCTTAATTGCTTTATTCCGAATCAGTAATTTGTAGGATAGTAGTATAAGTCAACATACACCGAGTCCTTGAGAGATTCGACCTCGGGGGTGTACATTGTACACTTACGAGTATTTATTTGATCGCACACTACAACAACATCAATATGCCTTCATCCTCGGTGGGGGAGCTATATCATGGTGCAACAAGAAACAAGATTACATTGCTTTATCAACTATGGAAGCAGAGTATGTCTCATGTAGCGTCGTAGTGCAAGAGGCACTCTGGCTCAAGAATTTCCTACAGTACCTCGATTTGACATCGAGGACACGTGAACCTGTAGAGATAAATTGCGACAGTACAGCAGCAATACAGTTCGCTAAGGATCCAAAGTTCCATAGGAAGGCAAAGCACATCCAAAAAAAATATCACTTTGTTCGAGATGTGCTCAACAAAGGTGATATCATAATCAAGTATATTCCGACTGGAAAGATGGTCGCAGATGCCATGACCAAACCCATTCCTAGATATGTGTTTAGAACTCATACCATGAGTCTAGGACTTCGAATGGTTTAGCGACACCTTTCATGTAACATAGGACAAATTTATGTAAAAAATTGATTAGTGAAGTAGAAAGACGTTTCTTTTTCACGTTATGCAATTATTATAAGTTTGCAAATCAATTACAAAGGCACAATATAGAATATCACAAAGCTCTACGATTGGCCCAATCACACGGGGAATCACCCTTACGCTTGTGTAGCAGGAATGATGAGACTGATAGAGATGGTCTCAGTTGCTTCAGTAGATCTGAAATGAGATTCTTAGAGAATCGAATGTAAAATAACTGGGTTCACATTAAGCTTAAAGCCGAATGTATAGGATAAAGACTAGGTGTTTTTATCGATGGCTGCATTC
>JAOYMZ010024845.1:0-17644 GCA_025802335.1 Pinguicula primuliflora | reverse complement strand
GGGGCCTGCTTCTGAGGCCACACATGGCGGTGGGAAATATTTTCTATCTCTGATTGATGATTTTAGTAGAAAGGTCTAGGTATTTCTGCTAAAGACTAAAGATGAAACATTTGCATGTTTTAAAAATTGGAAAACCCTAATTGAAAATCAGAGAGGCACTAAAGTTAAATACTTGAGGACAGGTAATGGTTTGGAGTTCTGCAATCGTGTGTTTGATGATTTCTGTGCATTGCATGGCATAACTAGGCATCACACTGTCAGATATACACCTCAACAGAATGGTATTGTAGAAAAAATGAATATAACACTGTTAAAAAAGGTTAGGTGCATGCTGTCCACCTCTGGTTTGTCAAAAAAAATTTGGGGTGAAGCCCTGCATACTGCTGCTTTTCTGATAAATAGAACTCCTTCTAGAGTTATTGGTTTTAAAACTTCTGAATCTATTTGGTTTGATTCTGAAGTTAAGTTGGAAAATTTGAAAGTCTTTGGATGTGCTGCATTTGTTCATAACAGTGTTGGTAAACTTGAACCTAGGTCTGTTAAATGCATCTTTCTAGGTTATCAAGAGGGTGTTAAAGGATTTAGACTTTGGGACAAAAATGTACCTGGCATGAAAGTTATTATTAGTACAGATGTCATCTTTAATGAGGCTGATTTTCCTTATTTGAATGTTGATTTGAACAAATCTGAATCAGATTTTGCAATTGATACTCCTTGAAGGATTTCTTTGGATAAAAAGACTGTTCTTAAATCACCTGTTGAGGTGGAGCATCATCCTACACCTCAGGTTGAGGTGGAGGATGGTGAAAATGGTTCTATCTCAGAACCTATTCCATCTCAGGTTATTTCTGAAGTTGCTGCTACATTACCTGAAGTTGTTGTTGATACTGTTGAAAATTTGCCTGAATCTGAAATAGAGAATGACAATGTGGAATCTGAACAACCTTTACAAACTTATGTGTTGGCAAGAGATAGGGAGAAAAGGGTTAGAAAATCGAATTTGAGATATGCTAACTATGCTGAAATTATTGATTATACCTTCTCTGTTGGTCAGCAAGTGTTATTTTATGAACTTGAAACATTTTCTGAAGCTCTTGCATGTTCTGATACTCTTAAGTGAAAACTTGCTATGGATGATGAGATTAAGTCTTTGCATGATAATAAAACTTGGATTTTAGTTCCTAAACCATCTGGTAGAAAGGTTATTGGTTGCAAGTGGATTTTTAAGGTAAAAGAAGGTAACTCTGAATCTGATTCTGTGAGATATAAAGCTAGACTTGTTGCTAAAGGTTATAATTAGAGAGAAGGATTGGATTTTAATGAGATATTTGCCCCTGTTGTTAAATTTAAAACCATACGCATACTGCTTACTCTTGTTGCTTGGAATAATCTTGAGTGTGATCAGCTTGATGTTAAAACTGCATTTTTGTATGGAGATCTTGATGAAGAGATATATATGAATCAACCTTTAGGTTATGAAGATAGAGAGAATTCTGATTATGTTTGCCTTCTGAAAAAATCTTTATATGGGCTAAAACAGGCTCCTAGGCAATGGTATAAAAGATTTGATTCATTTGTCACTAGTTTGGGTTTTGAGAGAAGTCAGTATGATTCCTTTTTTTTCTGATTAGTGGTGACAGTTCTGTTTACCTTCTTTTATATGTGGATGATATGCTTTTAATAAGTAAATTCAGGTCTGAAATAGATAAAATGAAGCTGAAGTTGAAATCAGAATTTGAAATGAAGGATTTAGGGGAATCAAAGAAGATCTTAGGGATGGAAATTGATAGGGATAGAGAAGCTGGAACTCTTAGATTACATCAAACAAGTTATATGAAAAAGGTTTTGAGAAAGTTTGGTTTTGAAGCTGTTAAGTCTGTCAGCATGCCTCTAGCTCTACATTTCAAGTTCAGTAAACTGCAATGTCCCAAAACTCCTTCTGAAACTTTAGAAATGGAAAGCATACCTTATTCTAATGTTCTAGGTTCTCTGATGTTTGCAATGGTGAGTACTAGTCCTGATTTATCTTATGTTGTGTCTTTTCTGAGTAGATTTATGTCTAATCCTGGTTTGGAACATTGGGCAGCTCTGAAATGGGTCTTGAGATACTTAAATGGAACTTATGATCTTGGTCTTGTCTTTAAAAGAAACTGTTAGGACTTGAACTTATGTGGCTATGTAGATTCTGATTTTGCTGGTGACCTTGATTCTCGTAGATCTACAACCTGTTATCAGTTCTTGTTAGATGGAAACTGCATAAGTTGGAAATCTCAGTTACAACATATTGTTGCTTTATCTACTACTGAATCTGAGTATATTGCATTGACTAACTGTTTCAAAGAGTGTTTATGGCTGCAGGATTTGCTTAGTGAATGTCATATACTATCTGAGATAGGAACTGTGTACTGTGATAGCCAATCTGCAATACATTTGAGTAGAAATCCTGTTTTTCATGAAAGAACCAAACATATAGATGTAAAACTGCATTTTATTCGAGATTTGATAGCTAATAAAGTTGTTTTGTTAGAAAAGGTAGACACTAATTTAAATTCTACAGACATGGGGACTAAGGTAGTGACACAATTAAAATTTCAGTTCTGTTTAGATCATATTAGCATGCGTAGAGGTTGATTTTCTAGTTGCAATTGTCACTGTTTCATTGAAGGAACATGTCTTCTGTTTAGTTACTGATATTACTTTCAACAGTTTTTGAGAGGCATGATATCTTGAAACTGAAATGCATGAGCTTATCTCCATTCCTTATATATCTGCCTACCATTTTAGAACCGCTGCATGTCTAGGTACTGTCTATAGGTTGTTCAACAAATTCTGTGTTGAGTTCTATGCCATCTGTGCATTAGCATGCTGCATTTAGGTCCATGTCAGGTTCTGGACTTGTGGTTGGATGTCTGCATTGTTCAGCTTTCTACAGGAAATAGTATGTTGGTCTGAATTATGAGTTCAAGGTGGAGATTGTTAGGTGTGGCCTCATATTTCAGCCCATTATTAAAGCCCAATTTCGAGGCCCATGAGAGAGTACCTCTTACCTTGTACCTATTTTAATTTCATATGGTTTAATTTGCACACACTGTGCAAAGTTTATGTTTTGTGCAATTCACTCACATTCACGATCCCGAAGATTGTCAGATGATGCAATTGTTTATATGAATCTAAACCTTCAGATTCGTGATGATTCAAATTAAATTATCAACCGGGTAACGCTCAGCATAACTTGGAGGTTGAAATTCACATTTTCAGAATACACCTCAGTTGACCACGGAAGCCTCGGATACAGGTTCATTGATTGGATGTTGGTTCTGGGCCTCGGGCCCCATTCTCTATTTCGGCCCATTAGCCACTTATCCTATCTCATATTATTATTACACTTGTATTTTCTGGTTTGAGCTGTTGTCATTATTTTTCTTTACCTGCCCTGGCCCAGTTGCTTGCGGGCCATCTTTACCTTACCTGTTACTTGTGATACAGCCCATTCGCTTGGCCCGTTTCCCCGTCTTTCCATCGAAGGTTCTGGATGTACGTATATATACCATACTTAACGTTTTTCCGATTACTTTTCACTCTTGACACACTCTCTCTCATTGCGGCGCTCTGTATCTCTCTGAAACCCTAACTTTCCGATCTCTTTGATCGACATTTCTCGACTCTATACAGATCTTTCTTCGTTTCTTTCACCGGATCCTTGATCCTTGCTTCATTCTCTCTCGATTGAACCGATTGTTTTCGGTTTCCGACGCAGTCAACGACGTTGACCGAGGTCAAAACGGACGACCTGTTACTGTTCCGGCATTCTACGCTTGAGTTCTTGCTGCTATACGCTTCCGCGCTTCGTTTGACACAAGATTTCCTATATACATTTCGTTATTACGATATTGTATATTTGCATTTCTTGTATTTACTAACAATTTCTTCATTCTGTTGTTAGATCCGGACGATTCATCTCCTACATAGTCTTATATGTATAGCCTGTATACAGTCACAATCTCAACCATCAAATTTTTGTGTGTTTGTGTGTGTTTGAGTGACGTGGATGACCGAGATTGTAAGTTGTACACAGACTGTACACTTGAACAAATCTCGAATAAATATGTATAATATATGTAACTACATAAACTTCTCCTTAAACTGCAAAACACAAGAAGTGTTATCACAAAATCTCCACATTGGCTGGTCCGGTTTGGTCCCCATGCTTTTGTCGCCGGAAATTTTTAAAACTCTATTTAGGACTACTTAACCCAAGAGGATTTATAACCCTCCGTTAAACGGTGATAACATCGTCGGAATATCACTAAAACTTGAACATATGCTATTTAATGTATGGACTTTCCAATGGTGCGATCAATTTCAAAAACGGATGGTGCTATGAAAAATTGTCTTCGCAAGGAAAAACTGACCACCATAAAACTGACCATAGGAACGATTTTGAATATGTATAATATATCTAACTATATAAACTTCTCCTTAAACTGTAAAATATAAGAAGTGTTATCACAAAATCTCCACATTGGCTGGTCTTATCTATTGACTGCAAAAAAGGAACACCAATAATTTTGTTCTTTGTTTTAACAAGTGTAAACCTTGATCATAGTCTAAATTAAAATAGTTGGATAAAGTGAACTCCAAGTGTAAACGTTGATCATAGTCTAAATTAAAATAGTTGGATAAAGTGAAATTTTTAGGTGTATAGTCATATATGTACAGTCTGTGTACCCTGTATATAGCCACAATCCCAACCATCAGATTTGTGTGTATTTATGTGTGTTTGAACGACGTAGATGACGGAAATTATAGTTGTACACAGACTGTACACCTAAACAAATCTCGAATAAATATGTATAATATATTTAACTATATAAACTTCTCCTTAAACTGCAAAACATAAGAAGTGTTATCACAGAATCTCCCCATTGGCAGGTCATATCTATTGACAGCAAAAAAGGAACTCCGATAATTTTGTTCTTTGTTTTCGGCACCCTACCTACACCAACTTCACCAAACAGCTTGATCATGTGGATGGACCTCTTTATTCCCAAACTTGTTCTAATTTTCATCCAGACCTGAGTTTCAGAGCATAAAGAATAGAGCAAGCACCTAATACAGTTGGGCTTTTATCATAAACAAAACAAAGTATATGGAATAGTTCAAATAAGTACAACTGCAGACTGAGAGATCCAGCATCCTGCTTGATCACTCATTCAATCATGGGGAGTTTCATATACAAAAAACAGCTTGCTTTACAGTCAACTGTAGATGCCTCTCTGACTGTTTCCATGTTATATAGCCGTGTAGCTGAAATCGTCTCCTTCTCCTTCGGGCGGTGGCCGAGAGGCGGTAGTTAATACGACAAAGAATCCGAATAAGATTGTTACAATGGCGGTGAAATTTACTAGAAATGCTTCGGATCCATATTTGTCAACTCCATTGGTCTCCAGGAACGTGAGCTTCTCAAGGTAACCTAATGCGGCAGTGCCTATTGCTAAGACATAGACAAACAGGCCAAAAAGGACATGCCACGGGAGGGATTCAGTTCTGATTGCTGTTGTTCCACCGGGGAAGAAGAATACCAAGAAACCATAGAGCCACTGAAAATTGTTAGAGAGAAAGTGAGGACTTGGAACTTTATGCTGGTTTGGTAGAGTTATTTTTGTTAGTTATTCTCTTTGTTCGAGAAAGCAGTCGGTTAGCCCGTCTGGACGTTGGGCGGTCACCCTCCACCCTGCCCGATGCCGCCCAACACTTTCTCGAACACGGGGTATTCTACTGGCACAAATCATGTTAGGTAGTTCACTGACCGTATCAATAGATTGTAGTGAAAATACCTGAATGCCATAAAGACTGATGACGCCAATCCCAAGCCAAGAGTGTAAGCTGTATAGATTGACAATATTGCTTTCATTGTGGTACTTGAACGCTGTGTATATTCCGAGGATGCCCAGTATCAGAGCAATACCATGCAACACAAGATGTATTAGTTTCTTCTCAGGCTTCTTCAGTGGCAGGGATTTGTAACTGATGATGGCTGCAGTTCAAAAGGTTGAGAAGATGAGTATAGTCCAAATATATTCAAGGCAAACGGCACTGATTACATCTCTAGAAACACTGTTTTATTACCTTCACCTCCAAGTATAATGAATCCAATAAGCATCAGAACAGGATGGAGCTGGTGTCAAGAGAGTGCGATTAATAGAGGCAACACGGCTAATAACTAGATAAGCTAAGATAAAACGCCATATATTGGAATGTAGCTGAGATAATCATTATCCGCGCTTTCATTTCTCCACATATTCCAGAGCAGGTATCCTATTGGTTATTCCTATATTCTCCAGGAAAGATTTAATCGGAACAGAAAAAACAAGATGATACTGATGGTATGACCATATTGATGCTACCGTGAAACATCTCTTCGAGTCCAATCTTTTCTAACAAAGTAAAGCAAGAGCATGCCTTGTTCCCGTATCTATCCCTAATTAAGCGCAATGTGAAAATGCCATTGAACCGAATGAAGAAATTGACAGTAAAGCACAAATGCAACTCTAAATTTCCTACTTCTGAACCGGATAGCATCACAATGAACAGTAAAGCACAACTGCAATCCGAATGAAGAAATTAACAGTAAAGCACAACAGCAACTCTTAATTTTTGACTTCTGAGCCGGACAGCATCACAATGAACCATGACAAGGTGAAGCCAAGAACATGAAACTGTGAATCATCGGTAAGAAAAAAACAATATTTCACACTAGCCACAAATGAAACTGCCAGCAAAAATACTACCAACAAGCCAAGCATCAATCCCAATAAGCTCTTAAAAGCAACAAACATAGTATTATTATAAATCATGTCATGAGCAACGTGAAATACTATTGAACCGAATGAAGATATTAACAGTAAAGCACAACAGCAACTCTTAATTTCCTATTTCTGAGCCGGAAAGCATCACAATGAACCATGACACGGTGAAGACAAGAACATGAAACTGAATCATCGGAAAAAAACAATATTTCACACTAGCCACAAACGAAACTGCCAGCAAAAATACTACCAACAAGCCAAACATCAATCCCAGTAAGCCCTTAAAAGTAATTAACATAATATTGTTCCAATCACCGTAGAAGATCAGATAAACAAAACCCAATTGAAAAGAGCAAGTGCAAGGATGTCTCCTCACATTAAATATAAGTTGCTTGTTCTTGGCCTCCCACGCGACCCCACCCCTGAAGCTGATGACCCAAACTACCACGAGAATCGCACCCACAACCGCCAGAAAATGCGCAACATAAGATATCGGCAACGCCTTGACCCCTATCCCCATCTTTATCACTTCTCACTTGACTGTAGCTGTAGCCTGTACCGAGCGAAGAGTGATGATCCTGCGTTGTCAATTTATCCTCTGTTCCGACAGTCCATTGGGGTCCCCGTCCCTTTACCCAATTCTGTATTTCATACTTACCTGACGGGTACAATCTTGGTTGGTGGAGAAAACTCGCCCGATTTGAAGCAATCCAGTGGCCCGATCATTGTGCACGTGTTTGCCTCTAAGCCCCACCTTTTTTTTTAAAGCAAAGAAGCACTATCCTTTATTTTGTGGTAGTGTTGGAATTTTATTTATATTTGTATCTCGCTGTTTTAGATCTTTCCAGACAAAAATGATAAAAATAGTGGTAAATTTTTTGGAATGATGCTAACAAACACGAAACTCAAATTTATCCCCACTTAGCACAGAAATACAGTTAGTTGCAGGGATAATTTTGCCATTTAGCCCCATTTCAGTCCTCATTTTCGATTTCTTGTTTGTCCGTTTAGCATTTCCAATTTTTTATCCTAATTGTGAAGTTATGACAAGAAACTAGATAAATGTATATAGCTTGAGTGGAGCTGTAAATTTGTAACTGGACCGTTGGTTCGATCCGGTTAGGCGGTCCAGAAATTACCAACTGCCAAACCGTGCGCATTTTTATTTTATTTTTTATTTTTAAAATTTTTTTAATTGTGCAAGAGCCGTCTGGCTCTTGCAGCCAATGAGGCAGTGAATATTTGTTCAACAGCTCTTAGAGCCATAATTCAATTTTTTTAATCTATTAATTTAATTGTAAATACCTCATTCTCTCCCATTAAAAAATCACCAACAATTTTTCTATTATCCAATTCTTTATTCTTCTATTCTCCAATCCTCCTGTTGTCCAATTATCTACATTATGGCTTCTTCTTCAACTTCTGCATCTAAAAAGCCAAAGACCACATCCCTAGCGTGGAATCACTATAATTACGATTTTGGAATTCATTGTGATGGCACGAAGAATGAGTGAGTTAGATACAACTATTGCACGAAGATTTACAAGGCTGATTCTAATTGCGGCACTTCAACCATGAAAAGCCACTACGATAAGAATAATGGCTCCACTTCTCCTTCCAGTGCTATACAAACTCAACTTCAATTTGGTAAGGATGAGTCGTAAGCACTTGAAAATTCGATGAACGAAGTACTAGAGAAGCTTTAGTTAGATTAATATGTTGCATGAATATGCACATTATGTAGATGTGAATTTGACAATTAAAAAGAAAATAATTGGTATGAAATTAATTTCTAGAACTGGTGCGGATAATATATACGATGGTGTTTTTTATATACTAGTAGAGTATGGAATTAGAGATAAAATTATTTCTTTGACTGTAGATAATGATTCGGCTAATACTCCGGCATATAAAAATTTGAATGCAAATTTGTTGAACCAATATAGAACTCAACTTAATCATCAAAAGTGTGTTTGTCATGTTATAAATCTTATTGTTCAAAGTGTATGGAGAAATTAAAACCTCTCTTGAAAAAGTTAGGTTTTTCATTACTTGCATTAGATTTTCAAATAATAGAATATTTGAATTTAAAAGAATATGTGTAGTATATGATATGCCTGACAAGAATTGAATATTGATATGCCCGTAAGATGGAACTCCACATATAAAATGTTAGTAGATGCTATTCAATATCAAGTTCCATTTTCTGTATTTTTTTCCGCTCACATCTGTGAAATTATGTTTGATTATGAATGTGAACTACTTGCCAAATTTTTCATGTTTTTAAAACTATTTTATGATGCAACTAATGATTTAAGTAGAACATATTATCCAACTTCCAATCAAGTTTTATTTCATATTGGTAAGATTGTCAAAACGTTATATTCTAGTTATAATGATGATGATCTTAGTTCTATTGTTCAACCTATGATTGTTAAATTCAATGATTATAGGTTAGATATTCCTTCTTTATATTGTTATGCTATGGTTTTAGATCCTACTAGAAAGTTAGTTGGTTTGTCAAAGGGACTTGTTTCCATTGCGGGGATGGATTATAAGAATAAATTTCAAGATGTTCAACTAACTTTGAAACTAGTGTTCAATAAGTATGATCAAGTGTTAGCTCCAAGGAGAGACCAAAGTGTTGAAGAAGAAGATAACGATGAGACTCAACTCAACCACCGGAGGATGACATGTTTGATCCCAATGGCAAAGGACCGGGTATGGATAGTGTGGACATGACATCTGTGATGGAACCATCACAATCGTCACAATTCATGGTGGTTGGAAACGAACTACAACAATACCTTCAAGCTGCGGTATTTCGGCCCAAGAAGTTGCCTTTTGACATCTTAAAGTGGTGGAGTTTTCATTCGATGGAGTTTCCGATGCTTTCGATTTTAGCTCAGGATTTCCTAACCACTCCGGTATCTTTCGTATCATCCGAGTCGGTGCTTAGCACTATCAAACTCATTATGACCGATAAGAGAACGTGCTTGACACTCGAGATGGTAGAAGTCTTGTCTTGCATCCGAGATTGGGAGCACGACAATAGGAGATCCGATAATATTGTGAATGAAGAATATATTTGATTCGTATGTAAATTTTTCAAAACTTTTATGTATTATGTATTAATTTTTCTGATTTATAAAACATTTTTTTAGAACTATAAATTTTTTTTAGAGTTATAAGATTTTTTTTGAATTTTTTTAAATAAAGTCCAGACCACGGTTTGAACTCCGGTCCAAACCACCAATACGCGGTCTGCGCGATCTGATCCAGTTTCGGGGTGCGAAACCGCAGTTTGGCCTGGCGTGGTCTGGTCTGGTCCAAACCGAATTTTCAGCTCTAGGCTTGAGTCTATAGACCAGACTTATTCAACTAAGCAAGCATATCTAAAATGTATGCATTAACATTGGATGGAAAATGTAAATCTGTATGGGGATAATTGTGCGTGGAATAAGATTATACCATCCAAGATCTGCTTCTTTGTGTAGCGCCTACAGCATAGAGCACTCCCCACTCAGTCCAATCTCCATTGCCGGGGGATCATCTTAGTTGCCACGGACTGTCTATTCTGTGAACATGAGGAGGAGACAGAATTAAATCTGTTCACAGAATGTCCACCTACAAAGACATATTGGAGGAAATTATACATATGGCTTCATATACCTGAGCTCGAGCCGCAACAGGAGGCGGTCAAGGAGTGGATAGCCTCCACAACCACATGCAGAGACTTAGACCTCCGTAGACAACTAGAAGCTTGAACATCTTGTTGCAAATTGCATCCTGGCAACTCTGGAAATGCAGGAACAAGATCGTATTTCGGTAAGAAATGTGGAATGAAGAAAAAACTATCGAAAACATTGTTGGATATAAGCACTAAATATGCATAAGGAAATAAGAGAAGCAAAGCATTTTTTTTAATTTTGAGTTTTATTGATAGCAAATGTTTTTTTTAAGAGAAGGTTAGTTTTATTCCATCAAAAAAGAGAGGTACATTTTTTGATCCATGTCTGTCGTACATGTGGCATTTTTCTTTTCAAGCCATGGCAGGGTGAATCGAAAGAAACAACTACATTCTATCACCCTATACATTTATCTTTTTTCATTCCAGAAACGAGTGGTAGAGAGTAGATTACCGGAAACACTGTTTATAACACAAAATATTCAACTACTTACCTCCAGTGTTTATGATGCGCAGCAGCTCTTTTTCTCAAGGTTTTGCTATGTAGCTTGAGTGGTAGGACGTCCCTTAACACCTTCCCACTTTCCTGCAGTATGTTTTCATGTTCTTTCTGTCAGCAACAGCTTCCCACTTTCCAGCAGTATGTGTTCATGTTCCCACTTTCCAGCAGTATCTCCCTGGTTTATGCAACCTGCTCCAATTCCCAGCTTTTTCTCCAGGATGGTTGGAGGATTAACGTGCGGCCCTGATCTTCAACCTGTTCCAATCTCCCAGCTTTGATCCAGGATGATAGAAGCTGAATCCCTGATCAATGCCTCATCAACAGTGGGGCGCCATCATCCAAAACAGACATGGATCAGAAGAACTTTTTTGCAAGTTCTTGAATGTAAACATAGATAGGATGCAGATCATGCGGGATTTTTTCATAATACCTATGCCGGAGATGAATGCTAGAAACTAGCATCATTCTCGTGTAGTCATAGATTGCAATGTGACTCCACTCGAGAGTCTGGCTCGTAGCCTAAGTTACCGTGGTTGACTCCCTTATTAGGTGCGTCAGATTCAGCGTCTCCAACTTGCTGGTACATGACCTGATAGTTGATGGCAGAAAAAATTCAGTATATAAATTGTGGTCCCCATTTTCTTGCCCCCATTTTGCCAGGGCTCGAACCATCTTGAGAGATGTATATCTACCAGTATCAAAATAAAATTTGAAGTCTGTATTGGCTTGCAGCAAGTCTCGGATTTTTACATATGTGTAGAGTGATCTCCATGGGACCACCAGGTAAGTGACATATCTCCCAGGTTTCATTCTTCCTTAATGCACTCATTTCTTCCTCCACAGCTTTCTTCCACTCAGGATGACTCATGGTTTCAACTTCATTTCGAGGTGCCTCATTAGCATGTATGGCAGTAGCAAAGGCGCATGCAGATTCAGTGAGACTCCCCCTGATTAGATCAACAATTGGGTATCACTGACTCTTAGAATTATGATTAGGAGTATACTTCTATGGTAAGAGCACACCTCTAATAACCCTATTAGTAAGAGCATACTTGGGTGTCATAGGATTATGTCCTGCATCATACTCAGTCATAGAATCCATAGAATATGGAGGCTTAAAAGGAAGAGTATTTATCTGTATACCCATAGGAGAAGATAACTGAGGTGGTCCCTCGCGGTCAAACTGTACCACACATCTGCTTACTTCCAAAGATGGTCTACTTGACTCATGAGATGGTTCTTACGCATGAGACGCATGAGTAGAGATGGGTATTTGAAATATAGCTGGTGCGTGAGATACATGAGATACTTGCATTGGAATAGTGGCTATAAATCAAGGCTAGGTGCGTGAGGCGCATGAGATGATTGTAGCAGGCTAGATAAGGTCAACCAATCAAGTGAGACTGATATTAATTTCTCTCCCTGAGTGCTTGATTGGGATGAGGATTGATAGTAATATTCATTCTAAATAAAATTGTAATCCACGGTGGTAATCATGCAACACGTATGAGAATTATAATATTCCACAAAGACACATTTTTCAGCACATGCATCAAACTTGGACCGATTAGCTCTTGGAACATGGATATAGATAGAGGACCCAAATACCCGAGGTGCTAAAGACATGGGTGGAGGAACATGAGTCAAATCAGATAGAGTTTGAATTGGTGTGCGAATACTTAAGATCTGGGTAGGCAAACGATTAGCTAAAAATACTGATGTAGCAGCAACTTCTGGCCAAAAATGAGATGGAACATGAGACTCAATCATCAAGGCTCTAGTTATTTCAAGAAGAAATCTGTTGTTCCGCTCTGCAACACCATTTTGGTGTGGGGAATGGGGACATGAAGTTTGGTGTAATAGACTGCAAGGGACATGTTTAAACTAACAACTGACAGATCTGCTCTATTCATGATGTTTTACAGGTCATGGATGAAGGGGAGCAAAGGCAATGGAATGTGGCATTTAGAAGACTGCTGCAAACCTGGGAAAACCAAAGACTAGAGCAGCTGATACACTTGTTGTAGTGTGCTCCAATGCTAAACAAAGGAACTGACCACTAGACATGGGAAAAAGAAACAACTGGCACTTACTCAGTATCAACGGCATACCAGTGCTCACTGCAAAAGAAGACACTCGAAAATGCCTCGCAAACAACTGAGCAGCACGCAAGTCAGATGTGGAGATCACTTGCACCACTGCGCGTTCAATTCATGGCTTGGCGAGCTATGACAAATATGCTTCCAACAGTAGACAACCTGATTGCATGGGGCATCACAATCGCAGGACCAGCCCAACAATGTATATAGTGTGGTACAGAGAAGGAAACTTTGCGGCATCTGTTGATAAACTGCCAGCACACTAAAGAGAAATGGCAAGAGGTATATACCTGGTTCGGGATCATGCAGAATCACAAGGATGCCATACCAACACACTTCTACAAACATATGAGCAACTTTGGGACTTCAAAGGATAAGAAGATTGGACAAGTACTATGGCAAGCTACTATTTGGTGCTTATGGTGAGAAAGGAACGAAGTGAGATTTGATAATGAACTAGAACTAGAAGAGGTAGTAGAAATTATCACTCAAGTGAAGGTTCGTCTACTACAATGGTTGAAAGTCAGAAAACTAAATGTGGCTTAAGCTACATATAGTGCATGAGACTCAAATCCTAGAGGGTGCATAAATGTAACGTAGTCTAGTTAAACTCTTTTGGATTAAGCGTTCATCTTAGTGTGTATGAAAGTATTGTATGCTTCATATAGGTTTTTGTAACTTCGTAATTATTAATGAAATATCTTTCATACAAAAAAACAGATCCCTTCTCACTTGCATCTGTGTTTACAAAGGATTACATAAACAAATTGTTGGATCCTTGCACCAATCCTCAAAATTCGTAAATGTGTGAATTTTGTCCTTCATCCTTAGCAGCAACCAGAGTTTCAATTGAACTGCCTCCAGCATTCGATGCACATTCGGTTGTTCTTTCTCAAATATGGTTTTGTTTCTCATTCTCCAAATCTCCCAATTCATTTGTCGCTAAATCGCATTCCATAGATCTCTCAGCTAGGATGGATAAGGAGAATTGTCAAATTGGACGAGGTGCTGAGTGATGCTAGGCGGAAGTAAACCAGCAATCTGTAGCCAATCGTAGCAACGCTTCCATAGTTGCACAGGTACTGGACAATGGAGAAATAAATGGGCGACGATTTCATGTTCCAGGTCATAATTTGGACAGATTGGAGAGTCAACCAGTATACCTCTTCGGGCAAGATTATCCAAGCTAGTAGTTCTATTCAATAATAGCTTCCAGTTGAATGCACACACCTTGGACTGAATGAGCGGGTTCCATGCTTTAGATGCTTGTACTGTGATTTCAATGTTTTGCCAATCTTCATACATGAGTTGCTGATATATTTCTACTGTGTTATAAGGTCTTGTCATTGCTCCAATAAATTGTCAGTAATCAAATTCGTCTTTTATGAGAGGTAGATGTGTAAGTCGTTGCTCCAATTCGGCCAGCTTAGTTATTTCAGAAGGTGTTAGTGGCCGAGACCATTGCCAAATCCACTCCCAGGTTAGAGCCTGGATTCCTTTGTCTTTGTTACATACGCTTTTATCAGCTGCTACTGCATATAACATGGGGTATAAATCAAGCATAGATTTGCCTTCGATCCATGGATCCTGCCGAAATCTCGTTGTACTGCCATCCCTGACTTGTTTAGAGAGTTTTTATAGAAACCATTGTTGCTGCAATACAATTTTCATTAGGTCGTTCCACCAGGTAGATGGTTTTAAATTTTTTGGTCGGGATTCAATTCTGAGAGTTGGAGCAGTAATGCAGCCATATCTAGATTTAAAAGCTTGTATCCAAAGTGGATTTTCACTCTCATGAATCCTTCTTCCCCATTTTCCCAGAAGAACAATGTTGAACTATTTGAGTTGTTTCACGCCAAGGCCACCATTCCTACGAGAGCAGCAAATAATTTTCAACTTACCTAAGGCAACTTCTTAGTGTTTGTTGTTGTACCCCCCCTCCCCTTGCCCCCAACATACACACACACATAGAAAACTTCGCATGAGTACTGTCAGTTTCCGCAGTATATTTGCAAGTGACTTGTAGATGGATAAGTAATAAACAGACAGTGAGGTTATGACTGATTTCAGCATAACAATCCGACCTCCTAGAGACATGTACCTCTTCTCCCATCCGTGTAGTCTTCTTTCAACTACATTAATAACCGGTTTCCAAGTTTCTTTCCTTCTTGGATTAGCTACAATTTGAATTCCAAGGTATGTGAATGGGAAAGAGTCTGTTTTGCAGTTTAGTTTCCTTACTTGATCCTCAACTATATCCTGGCTGCGATTGAGGGAATAGAGCTTAGACTTCATAAAATTCACTTTCAAACCAGAGATTAGTTCAAATATTCGAAGTATCATTTTGAAAGCCAACAAATCCTTTTCAGATCCATCTCTAAAGAGGAGGGTGTCATCAGCAAATTGCTGGTGAGACACTCTAACATTATCAGCCGCTACCCTGTAACCAGAAAGGTATCCTGCGGTCACAGCTCTGCATATAAGTTCATTCATCCCTTCTGCAGCTATAGTAAAGAACAGTGGAGACAAACTATATCCCTGACGTTAATTGCACTTGCTCGTTAATTTGCATAAAGTTTGGATCTATCTGACTGAAAATTTGTGCATTTTGACTCTTCCATATTTCCCATGAAACTAATTGCCAGATAAGATTTCAGAATATAGCCGGCGAAGGCAACTTCCGTCCCTCCATATGCGTAAGCAATGCATTTCCCCATTCAAGCGGATTATCAACAGAGTTTAGCCAGGTATATATTTATTTCCACAAATTCACAATTCGAGCACAATTTGAGAATAGATGAGATGCGTCATTGACTCTTCATTTGAAGTGGAGAAGCCACATGTTGTAGAGTTTAGCGGAACACCTCTCCAGAATAGATTTGGATTGGTCAAAAGCCTATCCCACATTAGGCGCCATGTGAAGCTACGAATCTTCGCACATAATAGTTTGTTCCAGACATTTATTTCAGAAGCTTCTACATGCGCATGAGTTGCAGTAGGAGAAGTATCATTAGGAAGTCACCGACCACATAGGTTGCATCAATTTTTCATAAACCATTCTAGCTGAGTATACGAGCTTTAGATTATGGGCAGTAATTTCAGTAGCACTCGAAAACCATTTAACTGTATGAGGTGTCAGAAGTAGGGCTGTACACGGTTCAGTAACGTACCGAACCGTGCATTACCAATACTATACCGAGAATTCTCGGTATGGGGATTCAGTCGGTAATCGATATTTGCCGGTAACAATATCGATTTCCAATGGTTTTCTCCGACTTTTTGCCTTCAAAAAACTCGATTACTGTCGGTACAATATTTACCGATACCATACCGAACGGTTTCGGTACAAGGTTTCCCATACCATTATCATTACCGGTGACAGCCAACGGTTGCCGAATATCGTTGACAACCCTAATCGGAAGTGGTGTATTAGATAGGAGCACAAGTAGCTAAGAAAAATATGAGATTTATTTTTACTTATATAATCTATTATTTTAATTTATTTAATTTTGTTTTACTAAAGAAATTGAAATCTACACTTATTCTAAAATCATAGCCGAACTGGACCTCCAAAACCATTTTATTCTGAATATAATAAAATTGAAACTATTATTTTTATTTCTAGAAGCAGACATTTTTTTTTTGAAATGGTTGGTGGACATCGCATGGATGATTCAAGATCCTCTGGTTCTGTACATGGACGAAAAAGCATGGATGGGACGAAAAAGCATGGATGGGACGAAAAGAGTCCTCCAACACTACCTAACTCATCCATGACGTCAAAAACACTTTGTGGGACTCACCCTCACTAACCGGGTTTCTCAACAAATTTTATACTACAACAAAAATAAAACACCGAAAACTCAAGAAATTGACTTAGCAAAATGTGGTTGGATGACAAAATGTGGTTTCTCATCCATGAGCCAATGGTATGTTGTCTTGTATATTTCTTTGCTGTTGGTGTCTTAATTTCGTTTGGTATATACAGCCTTGGGGCTCCCATTTTCATGAGTCAACAATCAAGTTATTCACATATGGATTGTGCTTAACGTCGATTTATTGGGAAATTCAGAGATTAACATGAAAGCGGAAAAGTAAACGAACAAGATAACAACACAAGATTTAACGTGGTTCGGCCAAAAAGCTTACGTCCACGGGAGAAGTGGAAAATCAATCCACTATAAGCACAGTGACATAAAGGAGACACAGAGAAAACTTGGAAGATAAATAAGGTAAACCTCTCAAGTCGCCCAGACAAGAGAGCCACAATCCAAGTCTCACATCTTTTTTTTTTCTCAATCCCGTCTCTCTTTCATTTCTGCCTCTTATCTCAACCCTAATGGCCAAGAGATCTAATATTTATGGAGGGGAATTCTAATGCAATCAGAATTCTTACAGGAACTAATAATTCAAGTCAAACTATGATTTTTAATTACATAAAAAATCCCAACAAATCACCCATTGACTTGAATTCTCTCGTATCACAAATAAACTTGATCTCTTTCTCCAAGTACCCCCTCAGAGGTTGCTCCATGGTGTGCAACAT
>JAOYMZ010024834.1:0-17645 GCA_025802335.1 Pinguicula primuliflora | reverse complement strand
ATTATAATTTTCAAAAGATTCACACATAATTCTGGTGGGGTTAAGTTCGAAACACGAACTGTTTCCACCTACCTCCATTAACTTTTGATATGGGGGCCTCAGGCTGACTCTGGACTGAGCTTTCGCCATGGTAGTGAGGTTGCTGCTTTAAATCAACAATTCTCGGAATAAATTCCAGTGCTGGTTTCATCTTTTGTGTTAAATCCACCATGAGACTTTGGCTTGTTTTGTTAGCGTTTTCTGTTTTTTGCCTGGCTTAGGCCTCTTATGTATCTAAAAAAGGAAAGAAAAAAACGGTGGGCCTTTTCTTTTTTCCTTTTTTATTTTTATTTTGACCGACCTGCACTTTTAAATAAAAGATAGGAAATTTTGTGTCGGGCAATTTTCGAGCACCTAAAACTTTATTAGAAAAAGGGTTTTGGGTTGGGCCTGAATTTCCGGTGGTCCGACCATCACAAAATAAAAAAAAAATGATTTTATTTATGTGTTAAGTAAAATTCGATGTTATGCTATTTATGTGTTAAATAATTCTTATCAATTTATTTGTTAAATTGTAAAATACATGCCTAATTGTTATTTATGTGTTAAATAATATATGTATTTTAATTTATTGATTAAATTATGAAAATGGATGATTAGGAATATTTGTGTGTTAAATATTCTAGTTATGCATAATTAAAATTTATTTATGTTATGCATAATTTAAATTCTTAATATACAAGATTAGGTTCTATTTGAGAACAAAAGCATGCTTAATTGACTATGCGTTATCGCGTTACAAGTACGTCACATGTTGCAAATTTCTGTTATTATTGGAATATGTTCCGAATAATAATAAAAGAGAATAAATGACAGTAAAATTATACGCAGAAATATCTTTTATTGACTATGTATCAATAAAATTATTTTATGGTAATCATTGTTTACCATAAAATCTGAATGTTAAAAGAACATCCACGTTAATTGTGTCCATGTCGGGCTGTCTAGGACTAATATTTAAGATGGACCATTGTGACCCCATCAGAAACTTTGATTATACATGAGGAATGAAAACCACAAGCTGCCCAATAAAAAAAATTAAAAAAAACTACTGTCTAGAAGGTTGGGCTACGCACCTACCAACTGAGTGATTTTCGAATCGATTAAGGATAAATGTAACACAACACAAATTTTTTTAATATATTTGGAACTTGTCTTGTAGCTTTGTGCTACAAGAAATTTGCAATGTTATATGTTAACTAATAATTTGTGTCAATATGTATTCGCATAGACAAATTATTAAAATGCTCGAATTCAAAGAACAAAATCGAAATGTACCATTTGTTGGTTACATGCGTTCTTTGCTGGAATATATTTCATGTGTGGACATTTAATTTTTTCTTTGAAATTTTTGGTTATTTAAAGTGTGATGCTTACGAGCCTAGCGAAGTTTTCGAACATGATACTTAATCAAAATACTCTATAGAAAAATTTATATAAATATTGTGCTTAATGTCCTTGAATATACTTATAGAAATAGACCCAGTAATGATAACTGAGCTCTCTGTTAAGTTCAGTAAGCTAAAACTGCGACATCCTGGCTAGGAAGAGTATATCTCTCCTACACGAAAAAAATATTTTAGAACACTTTACCTCCGAAAAGTCCAAAGTGGTGCTATATGGCAAGATTTCACATTCAAGGTTTCGTACCTTGCGTATGAACTGACTCCAATACAAGATCGTTTTGTGTCGACCTGTAATGAAACATATTTGTACAATGAACTCTATTCTGTGTGAATTAGAAGATGCATTTACGAGTTTGAAAAGGACACACTGAGTGTATGATTACACACATTTAGCCCCAGCACGCAGAAAATCGCATCCTCTACTCATTTCCGACAGAATTCGAGCAATCAACCTCGCGCAATTCGGCTGACGGCCACTTCACCGCCCCGCTGGGGCGACGACAGAAATGGCATCGCCGGATAGCTCTACAGGAGATCCGTCTCCACCAAAATTGGATAAGTCATTCGCATCTGTGCTTCAATCAGGTACCCAATCTATGCAACATGATGCACATCGCCCGAAACTTTCATTTACAGTATCTCAATGGAAGGGAGAACATGAAATTGAATTCTCGACCGAATCAATTGATATCCTGGCTGCTCCGTTTAAACAAGCACTGGTAGGCAAATTCAGTCAAGGTCGGCCACCAATGGACGAACTAAGGAAAGCGATTACGAAAATTGGATTAAAGGCTAATTTCACTGCCGGTCTTATTGATCAAAGACATGTTTTATTACGCTTCAAAAGCGATGAAGATCGCAGAAAAATCTGGATGAGAGAAATCTGGAATTTCAAGGGGTATACAATGAGAGTTTTTCCGATGGAGAATAGACTTCAGGCACAATATCGAGCCGCATTCATCTTCGGTTTGGATCTCTTTACCCAATCTCCCTCTACATTTATATGATCCAGAGAGTATCTATGCAATTGCTGCTAGAATAGGAGAGCCTATCATGATGGACCAATCTACCATAACCTTGAAGCGCCCTAGCGAAGCCCGTGTATGCATTGATCTGAACCTGCAAAAAGAACCACCAAAGAAGGTGTGGCTGAAAAGGGATGACAACCGCTTTGCGCAAGAAATAAGATATGAATACATACCCCCTTACTGCAAAGGATGTATGAAGAAAGGTCATGCTCAGATGGACTGCCGATTGAATATTAGCGAAACTGATGTTAAGGAGCAGGAAGAGGGGAACAACAACAGAGCAAAAGAAACAATGCAAAAAGCTATCACAATCCCAACATCAAACAAGAATCCTGAGCAGAGAAAAACTGGTACTGAAACAAAAACTCAGGAAAGGCAAGAAAATAGAACCAAGACGACAGTGCCAAAGACTACCTCCTTTGCCAAAGATAGGAAGTCACTGGAATGGCAGAAGAAATGGGCAAAAGGGAAAACCACGAAAAGGTATAGACCATTCCAGAAAACAGTGGATCAGACTTCATATCCAAACTCCAGCACCTGACCTATGGTAGCAGAAATTACAGGCGGCATAAAAGTTCAAGCTGAGAAGGTAACTATAGTTAATATACAAGCTACGCTCTCAGATGGAAAATCATCTCCAGCAACCAACGAAATCACTCCAGCCAACCAAGACATCACAGAGATAGAACCAGATAAGAATCTCACACAGAAAGAGGAAGTTACATAGGATCCAGGTAAGTCCTCGAACTCAAAGCTAAATATTATGACCTCTTCACTGCAAGTATCTAGAGATAAGGAAGTAGAACTGATCATTAACCTAACAGAAGAAGAAACAACCCAAAAAATATGTACTGAACTAAACCATAAGGCACCTAGTTACAACACCTGAACAACAGGTAGAAAAATCAACACTAAATGAACAAATTGAACAACCTAGACACATTTAATTAAATGAAACTGAAACGAACATAGATGATTTGGAAGGAAACCTTAACTACTACAAACCGGGTAGCATTGCCCTACAAGATTTCATTCCAATCAACTCCCTGGTAGTAGACATTTTTCGCAGACCTAATATCAGCACAAAAGAAAGCAAAAAGTAATTTGGACTCACATTCTGAAACATATGAAGCTGAAAACTGTAGAGAGGACCAAAGACTATGGCAAAGTGCAGAAGAACTAGGGGAATCTGAAAATGAATCTACAAAATACACAATCCATCACTCAAAGAGATTCAAGAAATCTCAAAAAAAAAAAAAATCAAACCAAGAGAAGAATATCTAGAATCTAAAAATCCACCAAAGACCACCAGGTACACAACCAGCCAACCAGGTCAACTTTAAAGCCAAATAACCAAGTTCATCAATAAATAGCATCCTGTTCTAGAACACTAGAGGCTTAGGGAACACTGCTACAACCAGTAGGTTAACAAAGTTGATTAAATTACACAAACTTAAACTGGTAGCCCCCTCAGAGCCAAAAATCAACAAAAACATAATCAAGGATATAGGGAAGAAAATTAAAATGGATGAAAGCCTTTATAACCCAAATACCAAAATCTGGATACTATGGAACTCACATCTAGACTGCCAATTATATTATGAATTAGATCAGGTTTTAATAATTGAAATATTAGATAAAACAAAAAATCTTAAATTCCATCTGGCATGCCTTTATGCCAAATGTAAAAGAGTTGAAAGGGTTGATCAATGGAAGGATATGAGGATAATATATCTAATGATAAAAACACCTTTAATAATAGGAGGAAATTTAAATATAGTATTAAATCTATCAGAAAAATCGGGGGGCAGACCATTGAGACTAGGACGATCTACTGACTTTGTCAAAGCAATAAAAGACTGCAAATTAACTGATCTAGGATACTCAGGTAGCAACTTCACATGGTGTAATAATCAGTTAGGAGATAACACCATATACAAAAGACTAGATCGTGTCCTGATTTCAGAAAGTTGGGTGCTAAATGGGCCAGTGGCCATAGTGAAACACCTTCATAGAACCTTCTCTGACCATGCGCCATTACTGGTTCACTTCCAATTTAACAGCCCGAAGAAACCTACCAGGTTTCAATTCCAAAATTTCTGGACTAAACATCCAGAATTCATGGAAACAGTGGCTCGTTCTTCGGAAGAATCAGTAATTCACCACAATCCTATAACAAACTTCTGCTCCAAACTCAAAAGACTAAAACACACTTTAAGAGAATGGAACATCAAAACATATGGGAACATTTTCAAAAACATTAAAGAGGCAGAAGAATAGTTATTATCGCTGGAAACTAAATATGAACAATCTGGATTAGAGACAGAAAAAACCAAATGGTTACAAGCTCAAGAAAATCTTAAATCGCATCTTGAAGCAGAGGAAATTTTATGGAAACAAAAATCCAGAATCAAATGGATAAAATTAGGGGACAGAAACACAGCTTACTTCCACCGTGTAGTAAAAGTTAAGAGATTTAAATCCTGTGCTTACACACTTAGGCTCAGTTTAGTATCCAAGTTTGCTAGAGTCAATTGGGGGATTTCGGGGTTGACCCTGTCAACACACCATTTGGTATCCATTTTTTTTTTAAAATGATCTGCCCGCGATTTACTCTCCGGGCAAGGTCAATCGCGGGACAACTTCCGAATTTTTGTCCCTCATTCGAGAAGGGTTTACGGACTCCGTCATTTATCCTATCATGTGAAATTACGTCAATACCCCTTCTATTTCATTCGCCATTTCCTTTGCTCCTCCATCTCCGTTTTCTCCTTCCATTTTCCCCTCTTCGCAGGAACGGTTCTTGTTCGCAGACTTTATCTCTTCAGAGGACGACGATGGCAACTCGGCGACGGCTGGCCGGAAAATCGACGGCGGAGGAGTATTCTTAATTTAATTTGGTACAGGACAATGGAACTTCCACTTTGTTCCTCTCCGCCGCTTTCAAGAGATGTTTCTCCAAGCGGCGGAGAGGACCAAAGTGCTAAGGTAAAAGTAGGGATCTTAAATTCGAGTGGTAGTTCAATGATTCGTTCGTTAAATAATTGATTGTTTGCTGGGGGCGATTATTTCTTGGATCTTTTTGCATCTCGTCTGATGTGATATTTGTAACAATGGTCTTGTGTTTCGTTCTGCATTTAGATTTTTTTCTTGAACGAGATAATGGGTGTTGGGTTTCATGTTTGCGACTCTTTGTTTTAAATTTGAGTTCACCTTCAATTGATTAGTGCCTGCCAAATCTTTGTTGAAGTAGATTGTCCTTTTGATGGGGATGACCGGATCTGTGGTTGCTTTCTGTTTTTTCATATGGCCGTTGCACAGCGGCAGGAATATGTTGCAACCTAATCTTTCTGGTGGGTATCTTAAGGAACTGCTTTTGCATATGGACAAACAAGTAATGGAAAAACATACACAATGCGTGGATCAAATTCTGAGGCTGGCGTTATTACTCTTGCTGTCCACGATCTCTTTAACATTATACATCAGGTACGCATTTGACTGCTTATTGGTTTCCTTTTTACCAGCTTCACAGCCGAATGGGAGAAAGTTAATTCTTTGAAGAAATGCATTTCCTTTATTGAGTTTCTTTCATTGTCTAATGTGTTTATATCACTTAGGTTGAGGACTCGCATATTCCTAGGTATCTGAAGCATGGAACTTGAAAATCATAGGATATGAGTGTAAAATGTTGTCATAGTGATCCAAAATGTACCCCCTGCTATTGAGTAGTGACCATTCATATATTTCTGTTTTGACCTTAAATTAAGCACTTACAAAGTGAAGTTGTTGTAGTTAGTGGTATGAGATAAACTTGCTTCAACAGAATGAGGTGCTATATACTATGTTAATTTGACTCTGATGTGTGCCTATTATTTCGTGTTGGCTTCATCGTGGATCCCCAACTCACTTGCAACTTACCAGGAACAATCCAAGGAATATATGGAGGAAACTAGACTTGAATCTGTTAGCGTGGAGACGAAAGGCAATGCGTTATCCCTCCAATTCAAGTGCCCATGTGGTCATGGATATGAGTTTTTGCTTGAAGGAAAGAATTGCTACTACAGATCGATAGATCACAAAACTGACTGATTCTGAATTGAAGTCATGAAGCTGAATTGAAGTCATGACTGATTCTAAATTGAAGTCACAACTGGAGAATGCTTATCCAATATAACATTTTGCTGCAAGGTGAAAGAGTGGTTGATGATTGAATTGTGAAGGTAAACACTTTGAACTGGCTCCTGTACATAGATGCCCGAGTGCATAGTTGCTGCACTCGTTACATTTTGCTCATGTTGTCTCTGAGACTTGCTCAAGTAGTGTGTATTGTATTTTCGTTGAAATAAGTTTTTCGGATATGTTTATGTTGCAAGGAGGGATTTTTTATGTTAACACATGTTTTTTTATAGTCGGATATGTTTCTGTTAAGCAGGTATTCAGGATCTGATGTTCTGCTTGGTAAAACATGATTTTATAAAGTGCTACAGGTAAGGTGCAAATTGGTAAATGATACAATTTCTATCCGAAATCCTACTATAATCCCCCTAATACCGAACGGGCAGTTACAGTTGCCTCTCTTGAAACACAGTTGTTACAGAATAGGATTACTGAGAATTACTGAAGGATTCTCTTGATTATCCTATAATTTTCCCAAACCAGGTTTATTTTGTCCTGGATACCAAACCCAGCCGTAAAGATGATCAAGGAAACCCAATTAGTAAAGAAGAAACACCAAAGGCTTTCCTACAACACTTCACCACACAACTCACAACAGAACAAATCAACACTAATGACAACATATTGGAATTCATCCCAAGAATAATCACAGACAACCAGAACAACCATATATGCCACTGGCCAGACCTGGAAGAAATTAAAACAACAGTTTTTAATATGGATGGTGAGAGTGCTCCAGGAATCGATGGATTTCCTGGGATATTCTTTACTACATGATGGAACATAATTAATAAAGATCTTTTAAAAGCAGTACATTTTTTTTCGTTAGAGGGGAACTCACAAAAGCAATCAGCAGTACACTAATTTGCCTAATTCCAAAAAAAACACCTACAAGGTGCACAGACTTTAGGCCTATAAGCTTATGCACATTCCTAGGAAAAATATTAACAAAAATCTTGGCAAACAGACTTTCCAAAACTTTACCTTTCATAATCTCACCACAACAAAGTGACTTCACAAAAGGGAGAACGATAATTGATAACACCTTACTTGCTCAAGAAATGCTACATTTCCTAGGGAGAAAGTAACAAGGACACAACCTAGCTATCAAGCTTGATATGGAAAAAGTTTTTGATAGATTATCTTGGATCTTTGTAATAAAAGTTTAAAGAAAATTTTGTTTTTCTGAAACATTTATTGACATGATCTGGCGTAGTATATCTTTTTCCTGGTTTTCTATTCTGCTTAGTGGACAAGTGTTTGATTTCTTTAAATCTTCAAGAGGACTGCGACAAGGGGATTCATTGTCGCCAGGACTGTTTATCATAGTTGCAGAAGCTTTATCAAGAAGCCTGAATAATCTAGTTCATGTGAAACCAGAAACATCATACATGGTTCCTCCGCAATGTCAAAGGATCTCACACTTGGCATTCGCAGATGATGTTCTGCTCTTTACCAATGGCACTAAAATAGCCTTGAGCGAAATCAAGAACACCTTATCAACTTACGAGCAAGACTCTGGTCAGAAGATAAATCTGCATAAAAGTTATTTCTTCATCACCGAGAAAGCATTTGAAAACAGAATCCAAACAGTGAAGAGGATCACTGGTATGAATCAGGGAACACTTCCATCCAAATATTTAGGCATTCCTTTATATGAGGGTAGATAAAAATCAGAAATGTTCTCTGAACTCATAACCAAGATACAAGAGAGGATTGGTAGCTGGGCTGCGAATTACCTATCTCCAGGAGGCAGATTACAGCTCATTAAGTTAGTTTTACAAAGCATCCCAATCCATACTTTTATGTCCCTCCAGCCAAGTAAGGAAATATTGAAGAAGATTGAGAATATTTTAGCAGACTTTTTTGGGGGAGGAGATGAATCAAAAAAGAAGATGCACTGGATGTCATGGAAAAGAATCTGCAGACCCATAAAAGGAGGGTTAGGTATAAGGAAACTACAGGACAAAGTCAATGCTTTTGCTGCAAAAATGTGGTGGAATCTGATAGAAAACAAATCGTTATGGGCTTGTTTCATGAACAAAAGTATAGAAGAGCGGTGAGATAAAATGAAGTCCAGATAAAGTCTCAAGACTCTCATTCTTGGAAAAGAATGAGCCAAATACAACCACTGATACAGGATCAAATATTCTGGAAGATTGAACAAGGAAATATCAGCTTATGGTGGGATATATGGTGTAAAAAAGGCAGGCTACCTCTTACAGAGACAACAAACCCAACAAGCCAAGTGAACACACTCTTACAGAATGGAAACTAGAATCAGGAAGCACTAATTCAGATCTTTGGAGATAACCGACGGATAATAGGCCAAGTCTTGAGTATTAAGATACATCAAGGAGAGGACACACCTATATGAAAACCTTCCACCAATGGAAAGTTTACTAGTGAAGGGGCTTGGGAGTTCTTAAGGAACAAAGAAGTACCAAATAAAGCTTTTAGCCATGTTTGGTGTCAGTTCATTCCACCAAAGGCCAGTTTATTTATGTGGAAGGTTATACACAACATTCTTCCAGTGCATCTGAACTTGAAGAGAAGAGGCATTGTAATAGCTTCCAAATGCTATTGTTGTTTGCACACTCCAAAAGAAGAGTCCCAGGAACATATCCTGATCAATGGAGAGCTGCAGAGGTGTGACAACACTATGCAAGAATCATGCATCACATAATGCCAACCACATAATCAATGGTAGACCAGATAAACAGGTGGAAATCAAGAATAGGAGGGAAAACTATGAAAATCATCAACAAAATTCTTCCCATAGTCATTTGTTGGGAATTATGGAAAGGAAGATATCGAGCGAAATTTGAAGACAAAAGGCCATCCAAGACAGATATTATTCATTTGATTAATATTAACTTGGACCTAACCTTGTCAGTTTTCAAAGTACAGGCACCAGAAAATCAAGCAGAATGCATAATGGTGAACAATCTGGGACTAACTCTACCTCCAGCACAACATCACTCATTAAGACGCAGATGGAAACCCCCTGAAATCAACTCCCTCAAGCTGAGTATAGGGACAATGTGTACAAAACAGTCCCATACAAGAGGAGGAGGCAGTGTACACAGGGATATGGATGGACAAATCCTGCAAGCCACATCATGGAAGATGGCATCCACAGAACAGACAGCAGCAGACACAGAGGTATACCACAAAGCACTAACTTCTTATCATAGCTTCTTTGATCAACAGGTAACATTGGAGGCAACCAGCAATATTACTAGATTTCTGCTGCAATCTCGTACATGCGACTGGAGAGTGAGTGATCAAATGGATTCCATAAGACAAATACTTCTTTACAACCCAAGATTAAGGATTCGCAAATGCAGTACAACTGAAAACAAAGTTGCAATCGAATTGGCCAAATGGGGCACAAGGTACGGAAGCTTTACATTCTCAAATACTTCATTGCCGTATTCAGTATGTGCACCAACCCAACTAGGATTGGGAAAAAGCACATAGTTGGACACACATGGGGGAGGCACACACAATTACTAATTGTAAAAGAGGTAAGTCGGATTTCGTACTCTTTTTCCTCTTTTAGATTTCCCTCTTACCCCGGAGGTTTGCCAGTTGAGGTTTAGAGGAGGCGGGATGACTTACCCTCTTCACTTAGTATAGCTTCGGATGGGTAGGAGTTACCCCTGTTAGTCCGAACTTATAAGTATAGGAACTTCGGGTAGATAGACTACAAACTAGGATCTTCACTAGGGCAAGACAAGAGCTGGAACATAAGAGCCCAAGTATGCTGCACCGAGGCACACTAAAGGTCTCTAACAAGCTGATGGAGTCTACCCAAACAGTACGCTAAAAAAGGGCACCTACAGATTGCAAAGAATGAATTCGCCTTGCAACATGAGAAACTGGCCGAAAATTGGCCAACTATCCCCTTGATTTGAAGTGGAGAACCTTAGACTGGAGAAATGCAGAAGTGCAGTAATTAAGAGGAAAGTTCACACCATTCAACAGTAGAGTTGGGTTGAAATGATACTGGAGTCTTGAAGTCTTATTCCTCAAATGAAGCAGTTGATAGATGTAGAGAGGCTAGGAATAGGATTGTTAGGGCAATGTATCCAAAAACTCTGTACAACAAGTTATTCATTAATGGAATTACTTTTGAAAAAAAAGAGTTTAAGAAGATAGTTAATTTGATTCGTTCACTAACTGATTAAACGGATGACTTTATTTTGGACAATTTTCACAATCTTAATGATTTATAATATGAACATCAATACGTTGGCTGATATTGCTATGTGCATTGAGTAAGAAGATAAGCATTGTGCCTTCTTCCACTACTGGGGGAGACCCAAAAGTCTCGAGAAAATTTTACCAAAGAATAAGATAAACAAACAACATTTATGGGAAAATAATCCAAAGAATGTAGCGCATATGAAGTGTTATAACTACGAAAAGAAATGTCATTTCGCTCGGGTATGTCCCGAATCTAGAAATTTACACTTCATTCGCAATAACTCTGAGTTATACACATGATCCTATACATTAATTGTAATTCTTTCCTATGTGGATTGTTGATCAGGAACTAACTAATACACAGTAAATGACTGTGTTGGGTTTATCGAGTTTCATTACTTTGGTGTTGGAACACAAAGTATAGTTATAGGGATGACAGTGTAAAAAATGTTGGCATGGGCAATTACAAGTTCTAGCTTCGTGGCAGGAACATATTACAATTGTATGACACCATGTTTCTACCTATCATACGTTATTGTTTGATTTCAGTTCTTTGGTTAGTATTTTTAGAATTTGATTTTAATCTCGGAGTGAATGGTTTAAGAATCATGTATGGCGACAATGTATTTGTTCGTGAATCTTACAAACATGATTATTTTGTTCTAGATTTGGATGGCATTTGTTAATGTTTAAATAGCTCATCTCTTGCCTTAATCTGTAATGCAAGGAAAACTCTTAATCTGTCAAATGTCTTGCTATACTTGATTAGCAAGAATAGGCTTAATAGACTAGCTAAGTGTTGTCTTTTAAACCTCAACACAAGGGCTAAAGTGCCCATGTGTGAACCATGCTTAGATAGCAAGGCTAGCAAAAGGCCTTTTATTAAGGCTTATCGAATCATTAATTCTTTTTGTCTAGTTCATTCTGACATTTACCCTGTACGTAAAGCATGTCATAGGACTTCCAATTTTTATCTCATAGATAACTATTCACATTTTTTTACGTGTATATATTATCTCAATGCAGTGAAACACTCGAAATGTTCAAGCTCTAAGTGGTGGAAGTCGAAACACAGTTAGGTCGAGAATTTAACACTTTAAGGACTAATCGTGATCGCGAATATCTTTCTGATTCGTTTAGAGAATATTGTGATGAAAAGGTCATTGTAAGAAAACTTACTTTCCATACACTCTGCAGTAAAGCGTTGTTGTGGTATGCATGAATTGAACTTTACTTGATGTGGGTAAGTTTATGATGGCGCAAGCTAAGTCTATCCATAAACTTTTGGGGAGATGCATTGCTTTCGGCAACATGCATCCTCAATCATGTACCAAGTAAAAGTGTGCCCACCATCCGTTCCCAACTAGCGGTAATATAAGACAGGGTGGTCAAATGTATGACTGAAATTAAGAGTTACAATGTCGAGATACTAGAGGGATCAATTCCCAACTAGCGGTAATATAAGACAGGGTGGTCAAATGTATGAGTTACAATGAGAACTGCCCATCTCTTGGTGTGGGGGAGAATATGCTTCACCAAAACATAAACGATAGTGCAATTTTGCATTTTGTAAGTGGGTGCTTGCCTAATGAATGTGAGAATACAAATGAGGTCACTCCTCAGCAACAATCTCCAATACCTTCTATCTATGAGATTACAAATTCCACCGACCAAAGAGTTAGTGGGAGTGGTCATTTTGAATAGGTAATTTGATATGGAAATCCCTCATATTACAAGTGCAAGCTTGCTAAATGAAGGTGTAAATGAAAATGAGGTCAGTCCTCAGCAACAATCTTCAATACCTTCAACTGATAAGACTACAAATTCCACTGATCAACGAGTTAGTGGGAGTGGTCATTCGAATAGGCAAGTTAATAAGCTACCTTCTATATCTCATACAAATGTAGCCACGAATTCTACCGACTTTGAGGTTAGTGGGACTGACTCTTTGACAATGGTAGCTGAAAATCATGTCATTTGATGGAAGAATTCCTTGATGATACTTTCGGGTTGAGGAGGATGTGTTCTACTATGTACATTTCAAAGTATACAAGTCCACCTCTTATCATGAGAATATGGACTAGCCCGATAGTGAAAATGACTTATTGTCATAAAGAATGTATGAACTCAATGAAAATAAAATTGGTTTGAGAACTATTTGAAAGTTCAAAGTCCAACTCATGGCGAAAGGCTTTACCCAATTGGGGGTCTTGACTACGAAGTGATATTTTCTCGTGTGGTGAGAATGTTCTCTATTCGCCTAATTCTGGCCTTGGTTGTCCATTTGGATATCGAATTATATCAAATGGATGTAAAGATTGTCTTTCTCAATGACGTTCTTGATGAAAAATTTACATGGATCAACCTGTCGGGTTTGTCTCAGCAGGGAAAGAAAACAAGTGTGTCATCTTAAAAGATCCATATACGGTTTGAAACAGTCTTCCAGATTATGGTACCTCTAATTTCATGAAGCAATTATGTTGTATGATTTAATCATGATTGATGAGGACCAGTGTGTGTTTGTGTTAAGGACAAAGGAATGAATCTTGTTTCATTTTTCATATGTCAGTGACATACTGTTGGCCAAAAACAATATGGAAAAGATCAACTCCATTAAACAATGATTGTCCTCTGTCTTCGTTATGAAGGATATAGGTGATGCTAGGTATGATTTAAGTGTTGAGATTTGCAGAAATCATTCTAAGGGATTGTTGGGATGTCTCAAAAAAAAAATCTTAGAGCGATTCAGGATGCATAACTCGAAACATGTTGATACTTCTGTTTGGCATTAAGCCTCGAGCAATGCCCCAAAAAAGATAAAGAGAAGGAGGAGATGAGTACAATTCCTTATGTTAGTGCTATAGGATGTCTAATGTACACCATGTTATGTATACGAATAGATATTAATTTCACGGTTGGACTGGTGAGTCGTTATCAAAGAAACAAGGGATTTGCTCATTGGCAAGCAGTTAAGTGAATTTTTCATTACCTATGTAGCACACTAATTTAATTATGTTATCAAGGGATAAATATGCACTCAAAAGGACAAACAGATGTCAATTGGGCAGGCGGCTTGGTGAGTCCAAGTCCACCTCTAGATATAGCATCATCCTCGGTGTGGGAGTCATATCATATGCAGTAATAAGTAATACTGCATTGCTATGTCAATTATGGAAATAGAGTATGTCACTATTGCGATAAATATTATAGCAATTCCATTCGCTAAGGATCCAAAGTACCATAGGAGGACGAAGCACATTCAGAAAAGATATTGCTTTATTTTGGATAACAAAAGCATATCACATTCAAGTATATTCATTCTGAAAAGATAATTGCAGAATCAATGACCAAACCCATTCCGAGAGATATGTCTAGAACTCATATCACGAGTATAAGAATTCATCGGGTTTGACGACACCTTGTAGAAATGTAAGAGGACATATTTATGTAATGAATTGATTAGTGAAATAGAAAGACGTTTCTTTTTCATGCTATGCTGTAATGGTACGTAACTCTCGAACCTTGCACGAAAGAGTGTTAATTTGTTATGAGCTTGAGTGGTGATTTATCAAGTTTCTATATGAGGTTGATTGGTATCATACATGGTTACACCTAAGAACATATAGTACAAACACATATATTTATATTTATAAGTATTTTACATAGAATTAAGTGTTTGATTAAATTAAAAATCATGGGATTAAACGGACGAGTTAAGGGCCGGGAAAAGAATCCAGAACTCTAAAATCAAACATTCCTAAATCAAATAGGAAGGGGGAAGGATGGGAATTCGACGAGATGGGCTCCAATCGTGGAAACGTATCGATTGAAGGAGGAGAAGCGACGAGATTGAGAGTCATTGCCATTGCGGCCGTTTGTATAGACGAAGGAAAGGGGGAGATGCCTCCATAAATGGCGATGAATTATGCGGAGGATAACATCTAAGAAACGGCTAGGAATTTGGGTATAAAGGTCACCATGAAGAAACAGAAGAAACACACTACCACTATCTCACTCACGATAAGCAGTAGCGTAGAGGAGCAGGAATTCGAATCCACCGAGAAAGAAGAGGACGAGATTCTTGATGGAAGTGGTAAGAATTCAATGGAGTGTGAAGGGATTGTATAGGGGTTTTCGTTTTCGATTGGGAATCTGTACAAAAATTCCTTTGTCGTCCTTTCGCTGAAAATTAAGTATTGATTCTGAGAAAAATCATTCTTTGTGATTTATTCAAAAAATTGGAACTGATTCCTTTTCAAAATCAAGTGTTACATTTACGTGTTTAAATTAGCAGTAGGAACCTGGCATGATCCTTAGGGGAGGAGGGTTTGACAAGTATAATGGAAATGTGCGTTTTGGTCAAGAAACTATCTTTGTTCTAAGTTCTGAGTATGACAATAATTTATCGAGTAAAGATAATGAATGAAAATTTATTGTTGTGAGTATGTGAAGTTGTGATGGTGTTGATGCTAGTGAGGTTACTGAGCTGGGCTCAAGAGTGGTTTTATGTGAGGTTAAGCTATTGCTTAGAGTGTTGGCTTCAGCCCTGAGGGTTTATGGCAGTTGGATCCCTGCCAAGAGAAGTGCTCTTGATCCCGTGAATTGCCCAGAGGACAGGTTTGATGATTATGTTATGGTGTGTGCTGATGAACTCTGCCTGCTACTAATCTGAATTAGTGATGTGGAAGGATCTCGAAACTGGCATTGATGAATAACATATGAAGTACAGTCGCTCCCTTGATTAATTGAACTATAAACTGTCTTGATAGATTTCATGTCAGATAAGAATCATAAACTGTTTTTAAACCTTGCTTTCATATTTTGCATTTTCTTACTGAGCTTGTGAAGTTCATGATACTATAATTTTTCCTACAGAACCAGGGCTAGGCCAGGGGTAAGGTGGATTGAAGCTGATGTCTTAAAGTTGTCTCAATTAAGCATGTTGTTATGGTCTATGATAAAAAAATATAAGTGTACTTGATGTGTCAAGTCTAAAACCTTGAGTCTGCTTTGTATTTGAACATGTTATGTTTCAAACTCAGTTTCATGAAAGAAGAACAGTTTTATCAATTATGAATACTGCAAGTATTTACTCATGATTCAAGGCATAAATATGGTGCCTTTACATTCGGTATCGGAGCAAAACACTGACTTGCCTGTCCACAGCAATCAGGATGGAACAGTCAGGATGCTCCAAAGGCCATAAGAAGTCCCACCCAGAAGATACCGTGAGGGAGGAGATGCAATACCTGAAGGAAACCAACCAGTGGCTGCAATCAACCAAGGACAAAATGTTAGCTCACTTGGTGGAGTGTGAGGAGAAAAGGGCCTGTGTGGAGGAGGGGTTAGCTAAAGCCAGGCACCTTCAGACCAAGCTGATAATCGGCAATTCTGCCCTCCAAGCAACACTTCTAGCAGCTACTGGAACTTATGCGCAACACGCTGATGTGATCTGGAGGCTGACTGAAGAAAATCATCAGCTAAAAACTCAGCTGCAGTTCCAGACTGGAGTCTCCAACCGCACGCGTTCAGCTGGGAAAAGAGTTACAGCACGAGGTGTTTCACCAGCAAGGAGGGATACTGCAGGTGGTGTTTCACCAGCAGGAAGAGCATGGAGACAGATGATGGCTGCGGTGGTGCAGATTTCCAGCGATGACGAGGCCAGGCCAGGATGGATGGTGAAAGGAAATGGTGCTGAAACCTCGTGCCAAGGAGCTGCAAGGGGTTGCAGAGGTAGCTCAATCGAGCCTGAGGAGGCAGAGTCAGAGTGAATGGAAGGGGAGTTGAAGCATGAAATCGCCAGAACACAACAAGTACAGAAAGAAGCTATGGACCAGCTTCCTAGGCTGTGATCATCTTAAGATCATCATAAAATAGGAAGTGTCTTAGCAAAGTTGTGTTATAGTAGGCTTAAATAAGTTCTTGATTTCAACTTGTGATATCCTGCAACTTTTAAGTGTTGATCTTTGGATTTTCTTAACTGTTGAGCTGGGTTTTTTTTTGAGTTGGCGTAAAGTTTGTTATGAACAGCAGGTATTGAGGAGCATTAATGCTAACGCTTGCTTAAGTGTTTGGGGAGCTAATTATGGAACTGCAAAGCGTTCCATAGTTAAGGAACTGCAAGTGTTGAGCTGCAAGCGTTGCCCTGTATTTGGGGAGGTAGCTATGGAACTGCAGATCTGAGATGACAGTAGGAAGTAGAAAGGGTTAATCTTAAGGAGAGAGGGATAATCAGTAGCTAAGTGTAGATACGACTCCAAGTTAAAGGTGTTATGGGGATGGTTAAAAATTCGAGTGGGTTACGGCGATATTGATTTTGATCGGGTATATATAAGATATATATTAAAAATATATATATATTTAAAATAAAATAAAATAATAATAATATCTACCATACTATTACGATGTGGAAAATTCGAAATGTGTGATAATTTTTGTTATTGTGACTGTTCCTAAGGGATTATTGAAGCTAACACAATGCTATTAACAGGTTATGGCAGGAAGGAAACGTACGCGCATCCAGACGATTAATGAGGAACGTGTCATCCGTCCTGAAACTACTGAGGCTATACCAACTCCGGTAGTGAATGTTATGCCCGAATTGTCAGCAGACACAATAAGGGCTTTGAACTCCTGGGCCAACAGTCGATCCCCTAGAGTCAATGTCGGAACGACCTCAAATGTGTGGGACATAGCCCCTACCGAGCGGAGGGGTGCGATGAACCTTAGGACCCAGTTTGCTGCTCTGCAGAAGATGCGGATGCCTACTTTTGAAGGAGATAAG
>JAOYMZ010024823.1:0-17653 GCA_025802335.1 Pinguicula primuliflora | reverse complement strand
ACATTTCTCACCTTAATTGATGGACATGGGCAACCGGCTTTGCTCTATATTGCTCTTTTTGATCTATGGTGTCAAGAAGAGGACGAGGCTTCAAGTAATGGAAGGAAGGGGTAGTGGGTAAGCGGGCCCCTTTCACACAAGTTCCACTTTTCTACCTCTATCTTGAACTTGAATTATTGGTAGAGAACCACCAGATCTGCCAAAGAAAGGGTTCCTGCATCATCTAGAATTAAAAAAGCTTCTTTTTAATTGCCCAAAGGAAGAAGAAAGATATCTTGATCATTAAAAGCCCTTGGTGGGGAAAGCTCTTTGGTGTCTGTTTCTGATTTAAGTTGAATGACAAGCATCAAGACACGTAAAACAGAAAGCTAATCAAAAGGAAAAACTACTAGTCCCACACCAGAAATGGCACGACGAAATTTCTTGTTTATATACACCATAATTTTATTGGCCATTAGTAGCGTTCGACACGAAAGGGCCCATCACGTACTTAGTTTTTTGAGTTTAAAGTAATGTGTCAGGTCATCCACGGGTTTCCCCACCCCGCTCCACCCTCGGGGTGGGGCAGGTCCGAGGCAGCTTATCAAGACTACGGGGCAGGTCTGGGGCAGCTTTAACCCACCCCGCCCCATTGTCATCCCTACATAGGATGTTAGTGGACATATTTTGGTCGTCGCGTACGCACTGGTCGATGAAGAGATCAAGGCTTCATGGTACTGGTTTTTAGAGAGATTGACACTACACGTGACAAAAAAATAGACCTAGTTGTATAATTTCCGATAGAGGTGCAAGTTGTTTGAGTGCAATGAGCCAAATTTCAATATTCAATGGTGAGATCGGTGTTAACAGATTTTGCCAATGGTATATTTGTTCGAAGTGAATGTCAAGTACAAAGATATGGTGATCAAGGAAATGGCTTGGAAAGTTGGTTCAACGACAAGCAAAATAAAGTTTCATGACCAAATGGATCAGATACTCGCTCGTAACCCTGTTGCACACCAATACTTAGCCGACATTGATCCAGTTTGTACAATGATGGAGCTCATTTTAGTATAATGACAACGAATCAGGTCGAGTACTTTAATGGAGTGCTTAAGGGTGCACACCGTCTTTTGATCACATCAATAGTGCGACAAACGCAGGAGAACTGCATTAAATACTTCAAGGCACGAATGGGTGATTGTGCGAGGATGACTCAAATATTGATGCATGGAGCGATAAGGCGAGACTTCTACGAGAAGGCAACTAAACGCACCACAAACCACGTCATGGTAATGTATGAGCCCACATGGGTGCCTGAGAGGTATGTAGTGCAGGTGACAACCCAAAAATCAGAAGAGCTGCAACGTGTCATGCTTGCTTATCGTATGTGTTCTTGTGGGAAGTGGTCGCGGTTTGGCATACCATGCTCACACGCGATACAAGTTATTGTCCTTATTACTAAACTTGATCTTTAATTGAATAATAAATTTAATCAATCATAGACATGTAGATTTATCGCAAATACCGTGTGGACCCTCTGAATTTCTACGCCTCACAAATGACCATCCACGATCTCAGAACGACATATGAGATGCCCTTCTACCTGCAGGATCCACAGTATGAGGTACCTGTACCACCTTTCATGCTAACATATTCCCTTATTCGACGACAAACGAATAGCCCAGGTCCCCAAGAAGGAAATGAGAGAAGAACGAATGAGATGGGCACGGGAAAACCGACCGGACAACGCAGAGTAATATTATTTAATTTAGTAAATTAAATGAATATATATCTAATCATAACCTAATATTTTTTGTAGAAGAAACAAACACCTCCAAAAGTTTACCCTGGTGGCTATTATGATTAGAGTAGTTGTATTTTTTATTGGATGTATTGTGTATCAAGTATTTATATGAATGAAATCATTTTATTAAACAATCAATTACGTAAAGCATTTTTGTATTATTAAACAAAAATCATTACAAAAATACCAAATATATCAAATACAATTTTTTTGAAAAATATTACAAAGTAACTACACAACCTTACCGTTACTAGAGTGTCAGAAATTTTTTTTAACCCTTGTCATTACTTTGTCAAGTTTAACACTTCTAAATTGTAATGCAAAGATCAATTCATATACTTTCTTATATAATTGATGATATATATATATATATGTTTTTTTAATTTTATAGGAGGGCTCAACGAACATATATATCATCAACTACAAGAGAAAGTGGATGAACTAATCTCCATATTACAATCAAGTAAGGCTAAACTTGACAAAGTTATAATAAGGAAAGAAAAAAAATTGATGAACACTTTCTTAACTGTAACCAAAACGTGTGGTTGATCGGATGTCACCCTTTGTTATGGATTCTGCCCATAACGAAGGAGCACATTGTCCAGAACCTAAGTGGCCGAGCCAGTTTGACAAAGTTATGACAAGGGATGAAAAAAGTAACCGTAACATGTGGATGGCCACATGTCACATCTCTACCAGCGCGGTCGGTGCAATTGTAATTTGGGCAACAATTCATAACAGTTCATAAATAATTCTTAACAAATTGTAACACGTGGAAAAAAAGAGAAAAGCACATAACAACTTACTTACATATCTTTGTTTAATCCCAAAGGTTGATAATCCGAGCAGCATCCCAAATCTGAGACCGATCAGCCTTTGCAACTATGTGGGAAAAGTTATCACAAAGATACTCTTTACCCGTTTGTCTGCCATACTGTCGTGCATAATCTTGCAGAACCAAAGCGGATTCGTCAATGGAAGATTAATTACGGATAATACATTACTTGCTCAAGAATTATTTCATTCTATTAACAAAAGAAATGATGGTTTAAACTTAGCTATTAAGCTAGATATGTCAAAAGCATTTGATCGAGTCTCCTGGACTCACTTAATTAAAATTATGAGAGCCTTTGGTTTTGCTGAGATATTTATTGATATGATATGGCGAATTATATCTAACAATTGGTTCTCTGTTCCTTGGAATGGGCACGTACATGGATTCTTTCACTCTACAAGGGGTCTTCGCCAAGGCGATCCCATCTCACATACTCTATTCATCATTGCTTCAGAGGCGCTCAGTAGAGGATTGAACGCTATGATGATAGAATCTCTATGTTGTGCTTTCAGGACTCCACGAGGCTGTGAAAGTATTTCTCATCTGACATTCGCAGATGATTTGCTATTATTCACTAAAGCTTCCCCAAGAGCATTACAAGAGGTGTTTAAATGGCTCAAGGAGTATGAGTTGATGTCAGGATAGAAAATCAATATTCAGAAGAATAGCTTTTTCATCTTCTCAAAAGCAAGTCAAGATCAGATTGACAATGTTGCAGATTGGACAAGAGCAAAGCATAGTCCCTTGCCCCAGATATTACCTTGGCACTCCCCTCTACACAAAAAGAAAAACATCCTGTCTATTCAACTCGCTTATACTTAAGATTCCGAACAGGATCAAGTCATGGCCTTCCAAATACTTATCCAAGGGGGGACGAATTATCCTTATACGACATGTCTAAACTAGCCTGCCCATATATCAGTTTATGACGATGGCCCCAAGCAAGACGATAATACAAAAGATTGAATCTATATTTGCTGGTTTTTTATGGGGCGCGAAAGAAGGAATTCAGAAAAAGCATTGGGTTGCCCGTCTTCCCTTTAATGAGGGTGGATTGGCAATCAAAAGGTTAGGGATATTAGTACAACAGCAACGATGAAATTATGGTGGCAATATAGACAAGGAGAGTCTCTACGGGTGATCTACATATCACAGAAATATGGCAAAGGGGTTAACCACCATTCAGTAGTGGCTGGCGAAAATAGTTCGCACATCTAGCATCTTATGATTTCAGTAAAAGATATCATGGTGGCACATACTTACTGGTTCATAGGAGATGGCAAAAATGTGAGTGTGAAATGGGATAACTGGCTCCAACTTGAAGCCCCAGCCTGGAGTTCTCCATCCGAACTATGTACCGTTAGTGCGCTGATTACAGACCAGCAGGATGACAGAAGCTGCCCTGCCTTCTGATCTATCAGCCAGAATATGTGCGACCAATATATATGGCAGAGCTGACAAGCAAATATGGACGCCCACACCCCATGGCAACTTCACATTTACCTCAGCATGGAATGTAATACGGAACCGAGCAAATGTCAGAAACAAATTTAAGCTTATATGGAGCACTAGTATCCCTATAAAAATAAGTATGATGGTTAGGCAGATATTCATTAACGCCCTGCCAGTTGATGATAAAGTGAGACGAATAGGTATCAGCTTAGCTTCAAGATGCGTTTGGTGAGGAAATGGCAAACCACCTATTCTCCTATGGAGAGTTAGCACAACACCTTTGGAACCTATATGAATACAGGTGCAGGTTGCTAGCGGCCATAGTCTCATTGGAAATGAGGCTTGAGATGTGGAATTCCCCAGGTGCACATGGAACGATAAAAGAAATCCGTAACACCCTTCCATTAATAATTTGTTGGAGTATCTGGTCGGCGAGATGCAAGGCCAAGTTCCAGGGGGAAGAGGTAAGTCTAGAACTGGTGGAAAGATAGGTATCAGATCAGCTAAGACAAACTGCCAAGGCTGCAAAGTGGTCTAGTCCAGTGAACCCAGCGGACCAACATATCATCGCATCGCTAGATCTTACACTGCCGATAGCAACTCCCCCGACACGAGCAGCTACATCCTGGACTCCACCCACAATGGGGTCATTTCGGCTAACAACAGTAGTTTTCACGCAGCAAGGAGTTATCAAGACAGGGATTGGTGGAATCCATTGGGACCACAATGGTAGAATGAAGGAGGGATTCTCTTCTGCCATATTATCGGATTCTGACCCCAAAATGGAAGCCATTTTACTTGGAATTGCATACTGCAAGAGAAGGAGCTTGCGAAACACAGAAATTGAAATGGGCAAGGTCTCTCTTTTTTTATCAGGGGAAAGGGATATCCATGGCGACATCATCTGGCAACAACGAAGATAAGGCAAGCTCTTCAGGATTATAGATATGTAACTCTGTTGGCAGTTAATAAGGGAGTCAAAAAAGCAGCGGAAACACTAGCTAAGTGGGGGTACGAACACGGCGACCACAACTTCTTCACAGAAGAAAAAATAACTGCAGTGACTTGATCTACTTCAGCATGCCCACAGATTGAGTTCTCTCTCAAGCTGGATAATGCAAGTCTCCTCTGGACGATTTATAGGACTAGGACATGCACCTAGTTAGGCACACACGGGAGGGAGGCATACACACGCATATTATAAAAAAAGGCAAGTCGAGTGTCGTACTCTTTTTCCTCTTTCAGATTTCCCTCTTTCCTCGGAAGTTTGCCGAAGAAGGTTTTGAGGAGGCAGGACGATTTACCCTCTTCACTTAACGGGGTCTGGATGGGTAGGAGTTACCCATTGTTAGTCCGGACATTTAAGAGCTGGGATCATCCAAGGGTAGTACTTTTGTTTCTTTATTCATAGGCTTTCACTCTCACATAGACAACAGGAAGATTTAGATCATGAGACAGGAAGTCCATCCACAAGGCCGAGGCAAGACGAAGGTTCAACCACCAGGTCTAGGAATAAAACCACCCTGTGGCAGCAGGCCTACTCTCCATAGATCACAGCAGCTTGACAAGTTGCGAAAGCAAGGAAGAATAGATGAAATGCAAGGATCCCGCCCAAGAGGAAGGGAGAACACAAAAGCTATATTCCAAATCTTTACTATGGAATAAAAATAGTTTTTTTTGGGGAAAAAAAACTTACTTTTTAGGGCTAGTGGGCCTTCCGGCGATGACGTGTGGCAGTTTCTTGCGATGCGGCGGCGATGGCCGGGGTTACTTTCGGGAAGTAACCGATAACAAAGAGGAGAGGGTACCATCCATTATAAAGGACGGACCCCAGACTTTCCAAAGGCCGTGAACTCAAATATCACGACCTTGCCAAAGCCGGGATTAGTATGCTTGACCATCCTAAGACCGGGCAATATTTCCAACCTCGACACAGCCAGGATCTTACTAATCACCGAGATTAGAAATATTAACTACGTCTGACCTTCTTAGAAGCGGTAATTAATAATCTCGGCCTTTGAAAGGCCGGGCGTAGGTCTCGACTTACACAAGGTCGGGTGGTGACATATTTAAAAAAAGAATGATGAGTTTATGGCATAAAAAAATTTGCGTATGAAAGATTCTTGGTACCCATGCTCCATCCCATATTTCAATAGGCAAGCCTAGGGTTCCTTTTCCGGTTCCTGAATCCAGGCGTTGTGGAGGTTTTGGGACCACTTGCCTAATTCACTGGAACTACTGCTAGAACCTTTTTCTCACTGACACAAAGAGATAAGAATGTGGACTGTGCCCTGTGGTGTTTCCACCATTCACTTCCTAATTTGTCATGTTCACTAGACTGCTTTAGAAGGGTACTTTTAAGACATCTATCTCTGTACCCATACGATAGGCGACTACACCAAACCAGAATGGGAAAACACTTCGGAGAAAACTTCACTCATTAGAAAATGGTTTAGTACATCACAGGTTTTAAGCAGTTTTGGAGGCTGTGACCCTAATCCTTCCACTATATAGGTCCCGCCAGCTTCATCACACTTGGACACTTCATCGTCTCGGTAGTTTGATCCACTTTGATGCTGCGACTTTAAGCTAATTTCTTTTGTTTTCTATGTTTTCCTACTTTCTGCTATAACTTCGACTTTACTTGTATTAAAAAAAAAGGATTTAGTACATAGGACTCGATGCAGGCACTAGTTTCCAAAGGGGTACATTTTTTTTTATAAAAATTAGCATCACGTTTTTTTTTGTGCCTAACAAAGAAGCACGCATCTTTTCTTTTTTGCAAAAGTTATCAATTTAAGACAAATTTCATGTCGACCGAATTTTTTTTATAACATAGATAATGTTATAGAGATAGTTAGACCGAACGTCCTGTTGCAAATTATGGTAGGGAGCTAAGTCACGTTTGGCAAGGCATATATGACAGGCTTATGTCACTGAGAGAATTTAAACCCATGACACCTTTGAATCCAATTGTCACTCTTAGAACCACTATACCAACTCCTGTCTGACACATGTCTACCAGATTGACAAAATAAAGGTTCAAAACTGAAAATCATCATTAATGAAATATATAGCATCAATCGCCATACGTCACAAGGCTAACAGAAGCAAGAAATTCAAATGCATATGGAGTGCGGATTTATCGGTAAAAATGAGCTTTCTGGCCTGGCAAATTCCGTTAAACGCAGTCCCGGTAGATGAAAGAGTGAAAAGAATGGGAGTAAGCATCGCCTCAAAATGCAACTGCTGTCAACTCCAACCAGGAGTGGAAATCACAGAACACCTATTCTCTTATGGAGAGTTTGCCCAATTTATATGGGACTTATATGAACGCAGATGTAGAATTCCAACAGCCATAGTGTCATTGGAAACCAGGCTGGATCTCTGGAACTCATCAAGGACACAAGACACCAAGGGAAAACTCTGCAAAACCCTGCCTATTCTGATTTGTTGGACTATATGGATTTCTAGGTGTACAGCTAAATATCAGGATGAAGGGATTTCCTATGAATGGGCAAAAACTCAGATCAATACAACACTGAAACAGATTGCAAAAGCTCAGAAATGGACACTGCCAGCAGCACAGGTAGACAGAGAGATCTTTGCAGCACTTGAGCTCTCTCTCCCAGAAGAAACAGTTCTAACATGGTCTGGAATTCAGGTACGGGAAGGGCAAGCAACAGAAAATGGGTCATACAGACTAACCCTTGCAAGTTTCTCTCAAAATGGGGACCAAACATGTTTTGGAGGAATAATCTGGGACGACAATAACAGGATACTAGCAGGCTTCTCCACAGTCATAAAATTGTGTATGGAGCCCATGATGGAAGCTATTCTATACGCCATCCAGTTCTGCAAGCAAGGGAGCTGGTGTAATACAAAAATAGAAATCAGTCAGGCCTACTCATACCTGGTGTCACAAAGGGGATGCCCTTGGAGAGAACAAACCGCTACTGATAAAATCAAGAGAGCACTAGCAGAATACAGCCATGTCTCACTCCTTGTGGTTCCAAAGAGACCCAAGAATGTTTCTGCTAAGCTTGCAATGTGGGGATTCGAACATGGAGACCACAATTTCTACACTGAGGATGAGGTAACCGCAATGAACTGGACAAACTATATCATTCTAGGGCTAGGAACAGGCACGTAGCTAGGCACACACAGGAGGGAGACACACACACACCATCATATTGTAAAAGAGGCAAGTCGGGTGCCGTACTTTTTTTCCTCTTTTGGATTTCCCTCTTATCCCGGAGGTTTGCCGAAAGAAGTTTTAAGGAAGTGGGACGATTCACCCTCTTCACATAGGGCGATCCGGACGGGTAAGAGGTACCCATTTGTTAGTCCGGATGTAGAGGAGTAGGGACACCAAAAGGGTAGAACTCAAATCCATAGGTCACAAAAATAGGATCTACACTGACCTTGCCTAGGATTGAAGATGACACGAAGAGCAGGGATTCACCTGGCAGGTCGAGACAGATGAGTCTATCAAGCAGCAACATAAATGACGGACAGGGAAGGAGCCTTACCACAGGTGAGGAGTTCAGCAAGACATCGCAGCAACTTGCTCAACTTCACTATGGTGCAGGCCAAAGATAAACCTGTTAGGAAAGCTAGGAAATGTGCACCGTCAAGCCACATTCTGTAACCACGAAGCTGTAATCTCCTATTCATGAAATACAAAAAACTTTCGGGAAAAAAAAGCATCAATCGCCACCAGTCTCGTAGAGGTAAATCAGACCGCATTTTCCACAGTAATGGTGATGGAAATGGTTAGCCATCAAGAATCATACTACATGTATGAAATATTTTGTCTATCGATGTTTTTTGGTCAGTTTTGGGTCATCGAATTAAAAAATAAGATCGATTTCGAAATTCTCATATCGAAACAATTTTGGAACCGTACAAGACATCTAAAAACCTTATAGATATAAATTTTAAGAGAATAAACTTAATCCTAATTTTCACCAATTTTTAAACAAATATATCATGAAAATTTCAGAATTGATTTTAAATTTTATTTTTCATATTTAGTTTAGTCCTTAATTTTATTTCGCCCAAATTTAAATTAATGTTCAACCGCTCACATTCGATTACGTAAGTCGCGTAATATTTAACATAATAATTTATTTATTTAAAATTTTCCTTTCCAATAATTGGTCAAATGACCTAGTCAATAAAAGTAGCAGAGAAACAACAATGAGAGGACAAGTGAGTCAATGAGTCAGAAGGAAAACAGCTGAGAGAAGTCGATGTGGGGCACCCTTTTGAGGAGTTGTAATAATGTAACATCTCTCACCCTTCCATTTATAGTTTAAAAGAATATGCTTCATTAAACAAAAATCAAATATACCAATAAATTCTGTTAGGTAGGATTTGGAGAGGGTAGCATGTACGTAATTATATTCATATCCCTCAACAGGATGTGAATATTATTCTCGTGGAGATCACCCGCTCCAAAAGAAAAGAAAATAAATACAAAAATAAAATAATGATAGTAATAATAATAAATTATAAAAAATTATAATAATAAAAATGAGAAGCTAATAGAACTCAAATAACTACTTACACTAACCATGCACTACATATATATTAAAATAAATAAATGCATACACAAATAACGATCAAACTAAATAACTGCAATCTATTATTAATAGATGAAATACAATCAGATGTAACCTATCCACTAGTATGGTATAATGTTATGTACCTTTAACCGTAATATTACGTCTCAAACTCGCCCTATCTGAGGTCATGTCCTCGGAAAAGTTTGATCATACTAAATTTAACTGAATATATTCATCCCATGTCTCTTAGGTCTTCCGTCGCCTTCCACTCTCCACACTGGCTGGTATAAAAGAATATGCTTCATCAGACTATATAAATGGAGGGAGTGCTTGCTTTTGTTTCATCGTCAAGCAGCAAAATACCAACAACCAAAATATTCTTATTCATACACACAATGCCATTCGATCCATTGACAGTTGGTAGAGTGATAGGAGATGTTCTTGAATCTTTCACACCCACAACCAAAATGTTGGTCACCTACCAAAACAACAAAAATGTATACAATGGTTACGAGTTCTACCCGTCAGCCGTCGTGAAAACGCCGAGGGTCGAGGTCAACGGAGGAGACTTGAGAATGTTCTACACTTTGGTAAAACAGAACATGTCAATGCCTTTTTTCTGCTGTGTGTTTGTGTTATTGTTGAAATTCTTATGATGTTTCCTCTTGTTATGTTTTACAGGTCATGACTGATCCTGATTTCCCCGGTCCTAGTGATCCATACCTCAAGGAACATCTCCATTGGTCTGTTCAGACAACAATTTGTGTGTTGGGTTTGTTGTTTATATGGGTGCCTAGCCCGTATAGCTGTTGGGGTCTCCTGACCACTATAAGGCACACTCATTTCACATACACCCGGCATCCCCACACTCCACTCACATATGTGTGAGCACGCACACATGTTGGTTGGTGTGTGTGGGCTTAGTATTTAAGAATTTGAGATGGGTGTTGGTAGTGTTTTAAATCATTTTTGCTTAGTAACTGTCTACCCACTTCTAAAACACGAATCACTAATCAGTTGTTACTTATTGCAGGTTAGTTACGGACATTCCAGGTACAACCGATGCATCATTTGGTAAGAGGATGCAACATTTTGTTTTATTTATTTATTTTGTGGGACTAACAGCAGAAAGTAAGTGGTTACGTTACGTTCCGACTTGGAATGATTTATGCAGGAAAAGTGATGGTGAACTATGAGAACCCCCGTCCCACCATCGGCATACACCGTTTCGTGTTCGTTCTCTTCAAGCAAAAAATCCGTCAGATAGTGAAGCACCTGCCCACTTCCCGGGACCACTTCGACACCCGCTGTTTCGCAGCGGCGAACGATCTCGGCCTCCCCGTCGCTGCGGTGTTCTTCAACGCGCAGCGGGAAACCGCCGCCAGGCGGCGCTAGAGAAATCATGCGGCTGCACCACCACCGCCATTGTGTCTGTTATTTTCATTCCATAAGCGATGTTTGTTTGTTTGTTAAGCTTTTTTCTTGTTCAAGAAAGTAGTAATGTGTTGTCCCAGAAAAGAGATTCCAAAAAAAAAGATTAGAGTTGTTGCCCCACAGAGTGCACCGTATGGATGGATTCGGTGACCCATATATCGCTGTGAACATAAATGAACTACAGCGGAGATGAGAGATCGAATCGTGAATATACTGCCAAGCAAATGATTGTATGGACACCATTAAAGGGTCCTTCCAAATCATCCAGATCCCTCCAGAATATCATTGTGCCTCAACAAGAAAGGAGTGTGTGAAACCCAATCCAATAGCATTGATAATCCATCCTACTTCCACACCACTAACGTGAGGCTCAGTACTAAGATCATATCCACCTTGTGAGTTATGAGAATATCACGCAGAGCACCCCTAAACTGGGGGTTGTTTAGTCCTTGCACGTTCCAGGATATGATTTGTAGTTCCATAAACACAGTGATGAAGGGTGTTATAGTGAACTGAGCAGTAGGCCATGGACAGATAGAGGAGAGCAAAAGGATAGAGCTAAACTGCAGCAGTTGGAGGGGTGGTACTCCCTCCTTCGACTCCTGGGTCGATTGCCATATCCGAGTCATTCGAAGGCTCATCATATGGGATAGTATCCTTTAGCGCACCAGTTCCAATTTGCCCAAAAACAGAGCACTTCTGCGCCACATGGAACCCTCGAGTGACTGTGCCTTTAGTTGAGACACCATGTATAATCAGCGGGGGTTCAGCATCAATCTCCATATCTGATTGTTTGGTTTGGGGATGGGGGATGACCACAGCAACATGTTGTGGAAGAACTGGGGAGTTGCTGACTCTGTGGAAGCTGGGGGGTTGCTGACTCTGTGGAAGCTGGGGGGTAATCTCTGAGGACACTGAGCGGATGGTCTCGGAGATGACAGAAGAAGATGGCTCATGATGGGTGACTTTCCTGGTCCATAGTTGACTCGTTGCCAGATTAAGTTCCCCTGTATGTTTACGCTTCGACGGAGGAGGGACATCGGGGTGGGCTACTGCATCTACCCCAACATTTTATTCTTCTGTTTAGAGTTGGGCCGGGGCTTGGGTTTGGTGATATATTGGAAGGCTGTTGCTGGTTTTGTGGCCCAATCGGTTTACCGGGCTGGAGATTTGATGTTGATGATTCTGGTTATTTTGACGAATTCTGGTTATTTTGACGAATCCGGGTTATCTGTAAGGACTGAAAAACACGACTTAGAACCAAATTGAAAGTGACCTTTATTACTTGAAATGGCAACGCAATCAGACACCCTCCAGGCCTATTTGCGCTTCTTTTCTACAATTAGCCATGGCATATTCCCAAAATCGTGCGGAATCACTGGGTGCGGATAGTACATCAAATCCACAGGGTTACCATTACTTCCTAATGTAGCAACGTCCGAACGAACGATAACTTTGCCAGTGACAGACACCAAGGTTGATGCTGGAGTTGCGTCTTGTGCAGATTCCGATGATGCATTGACTACATGACAATCCTTCAGAACATGCCCATACATTCCGCACGAGATACAGACCGTGTTGAGATCTTCATAACACAATTTGTAATCGACGCCTCGAATTGTAATGCTCGAAACTAGAGGTCGGGTTAGATCAAGTCGGACTGCTATTCTCACAAAAAGCCCTCTGTCTGCTTGAATGGTGTGGAAATCTGCTTTCAAGTATACACCAATCGGCCGAGAAATCTCGCGAAGTAGCCCATCCTGAAAATATTGAGGCGGAAGCCCAGGAATACGAATCCAGGAGGCCACCAAATCCAGGTGATCGAAATGTGTATCGAAAGTAGGGTGCCACAGGAAAATGTTGAGTGTGTGACCAACAATAGAGTATGGGCCACCGAGCAAGGCCTCATGATAGTCCTTCTCAAAATCCAATTTGACCAGATAGTAACCACGTTCAATGTCAAGCAGGTGGATGTTACCCCTTGGTTTCCACATCGAAATAAGTTTCTAATAAAGAAATTTGAAGCTCATAACCTGTTTGAGTGGTTTAATATAGAAATATAAGCCATATTCCGATCAAGCTCCTCGTAAATCCGGTCAGAGAAGATAATGTAGTGTTTACCACCCACCTCTGAGTGGGTAACCTCACCCTCCTCGATTTGAATCGGAATTCGCGTGAACAGGCTCTTCCCCCCCAAATCCTACGGAACTTTGGGTGCAAGTGCTTCCTTGAAGAAAAGTGATGGAGGAACAGGGGGAGTCCTTGATGGCAGAGCCGATTCCTCTGTAATATCCGTGGCATTATTAACACCAAGCTTATTTTTGACCTTTGTTGTGGCCGGATCGGCCCCGGCGGGGTGGTGCTCGGCCATCATCGCTGAGTCGGTGAGGGTTTGAGATTTCGCTTGTAGAGAGAGTTTTTGCTATGTTGAGGTTCCAATCCGAATTACACATTTTTTTGATGATACCAAGATTCGAACCCTTGACCTCAACACAACCACCACACTCACACCACTAGGTCAAGGTCATCTTGATCGAATTACACATTCACTATATGAAAACGGCCAATTCACGTTTTGCAAAATTATTTTAACATTATTTCTTATTTTATATTAATATTTTTTGTAATTTTCAAGTAAACACTACTACCATTTTGAAGTATTTTCAAAATTCACATGTGTGGTAAACCCAAATTGTTTACCATTCCCTAGTACATACGGACCAGCTTCCCCAAAGTGCACTTTCATGTGATTCCAATTATATCCAAATTCCTTTTCAATTCACTTGGAGTTGGATGTTCCTTGTCTAATCGTACCTTTATTTGGTTCGCAAGTCATTCGTAGGGGAGAACAATAATAAGCGTACTTCCACACAGGACTACAGTTATCTACAAATGGTAACCACTGTCAAAAGTAAACTCTATCCAACGTCTACCTTTATTTGATTCTATTTGCTGAGTGTTCACCGCAGCAAGCTCATTTGATCAGGAGTATATTGGACTCATTTTCAGCTGCGTCTGGCCAATCAGTTAGAACAAGCAAATCTATTTTTTGGACTCCAGCCTCAACCGATGCTGACAACATTGCGGTTGTAGAAGGAATTCTTGGGATAAGTCTCACTAATGATCTGGGTGTTTACTTAGGTGTCCCCATACAAAGGTGAGTGTCCAAGGGTACTCACCAAAAACACCTACTCAAGATGAGAAAGAAAGCTATGCAATGGAACCACAGACGTATCTTGTTAACAGGGCGTCTGGAGCTCTGCAAAATAGTCCTGTGTGTTATTCCGTTATACACACTGCAGGCTCTCTCTCTACCGATTTCCACGAGACTGGAGATGAATCGTGTTGTTCGAAATTTTCTATGGGGAGGGAATCCTGGCCAGCGTGCACCTGCTCTTTTGGGTTGGAACAAAGTTTGTCTACCGAAGTCAAGAGGGGGACTATGATTGCATAAGACCAGGGAGACTAACCGAATTCTCATTCTTAAGCTAGCTTGGGAACTATTCTCAGGGAAGGATAAGCTATGGACGTCTATTTTTAGGGCTAAATACTGTAGAAGGGGGGAGTACAGGATCTTCCGAGTCCCCAGCTATCCAGAAGTGGCTCCCATCTATGGAACTGTCTATCCAAATGCATCACAACTCTACAAGAACACTCGAGTTGGCTCATTGGAGATGGGAGCCAAGTCCATTTTTGGGCAGATGTGTTGAGTCCATTCTTTTCACCTCTACTTTCTGTTGCACTATACCCCCCATCCCCCGGTGATCTAATGCCAACGGTAAACTACTTTATTGATTCTATAGGTAGGTGGGATATACATCGGCTGCAGCTTCTCCTGCCTAGAGAATATGTGGTACAGATATGCACGATTAGTCCTCCTGATGCGAATGCTGGCCCAGATAGCCTCATCTAGAAGTACACTGTGAACAGACAATTATCTTGTGCTACAGCCAGAGAAGTCCTTATTATTCCACCAGCTCCACCTGAGGCCGCTATTTGAAGGAAAATTTGGCAGCTGCATATACCAAAAAACATCAAAACATTCTTACTGAAATTGATGCACAACGCTCTATGGACGAACTCAAAAAGACATAAGCGTGGAATTGCATCATCTAATGCCTATCATGTCCGTGCGTATTCCGAGCCAGCACTACATGCTCTCAGGGATTGCATTTGTTGAAAAGGAATTTGGAGGCAGCTGCACCATCCAACTTCCTTCTACGATTCAGGTTCCATTCAAGATTGGATTAGTTTTGTCTTAACATGTAAATCTGTTTAGAGTTTTTGGCAGGTTTTATTTCTGTGTCGTATGCTAGAAAATCTGGATTGCAAGAAATGCGGAGGTTTTCGACAACAAGCCTATTTCTAGCATGGAGTTATGCTCGAGCATACAGGCCTCTGCTACAGAGATTCACAAATTTTTTACCATACATGCAGCTCAGTTGCAAGCTCGTCAAAGACTCACCATGCCTAATCCTACTCTACTCATAGATCCACGCAGTGTCTACACTTCCGAGGACCCAGCTTTCACTCTTCAGGTGGATGGGACAGTATGCAAGCACAACCTACGTGCTGCTTGCGGTGGTGTTCTCAAAGATAGCAGTGGTCTCCGGGTGGCAGGCTTTTTGGGGCTCCTCAGAAAATGCTCATGCCTTACTGTTGAGCTCTGGGATATCTTTCACGACCTCTCTCTGCTCCAGCATTTCCAGCAAGGAAATACCATCATCTTCTAAGATTGCAGGAACGCTATCTCAGCCATTCAGGAGCATTCCGTTGAGCTTCCTAATCGGGGCTTGATCCGCAAGATCCAGAACCTTCTGCGACGGGGTTGGCAACATTGAGCAACTATCTGCGAAATCAGCTTCAGGAAGCAGATGCACTAGCAAAATTGGGACTTTGCAATAATGTTTTGGGCATTCAATTGCTGCAGGGCGATCAATTTGCAAGTGTGTGTCATGATATTCTGTCAGCTTCCATCACCCAAGTTGGGACGTCCACAAATGTGGAACAGAGGACTACCGAGAATTCAACTCTGTCGGAGATATTGTCGGGGCTCGTAGCTAGTCTTTACCCAGCTATGATTTTGCACCACTTTTACCTGCCCTGAAAAGGCCGACTATTTTGGATACTGTTTATCTGCCTAGTAGGCTTCATATGTATAAAATAAAATGTGCGATTCGCACACAGTGTCCTAACTCTGAAAATTTCTCATGCTGACGTCTCTTTGCAGCGATACAATGCTCGACTCTTATCACGACACTCATCTCTGCCGGCTAAAGAATGCATCCTCTAGCACGGTGGTGCCAAAAATGGCGACCACTGGCCCCATTGTCCCCATGCCGTGGAAAACATTAGGCAAAACCTTCGTATCAGTGGTTCAATCCCACCCAAACTCAATGGCTGCTCATGTCCCAAAAATTCACCCCATCCTCTCTAAATGGAAAGGGGAACCGGAAAGTGAATTTACATATGCTGATATTGATCTACTCTCTGCTCCTTACATCAACACCTTAATCAGAAAATTCAGCAAAAGGAGACCTACAATGGCTCAAATAAGAGAAGCTATCAGAGGTATTGGTTAAAAATCAGATTTCACTGCTGGTCTTTTAGATCAAAAGCATGTGTTGATTTAAAAATGAAGGTTGGCATAGAATCCGATTAGGGGAGATCTTGTCTATTCATGGTTACACTATGAGAGTGTTTAAATGGACAATACATTTCAGTAATGAAGTGGAACTCATAATGCACCAGTTTGGATCTTTTTTCCGGATCTTACAGTTCCTTTATTTGATAAAGATAATCTTTGTGCTATTGCATCACAAATCAGTGAACCTATTATGGTTGATCAATCAACAATAGATATCAAGAGACCGAGTGAGGCAAGAGTATGAGTTACACTGAATCTGCTGGCTGCTCCACCGCGAAGAATTTGGCTCAAATACAAAGGGAACAGATGAAGCCAATTCGTCTCTTAAGAGAAAATCCCATCATACTGTAATAATTGTTACAGGAAAGGTCACAATAGAGCTGGTATCACTTCCTGAAGAAGATGCAGATAACCCTGTTCCCATCAATAATGGGAATCCTGTTGGAATAGCACAAAGTCATCTGAGTGTTGTTCCCTTAGAACATGTATCTGTGCTAGCAGCTGAAAATCAAAGGAATCAGGTTGACAAAAAGAAACTCGATGCTCAAATCCCAAAGAAGGATAAGGCTCCTGCATGTAAGACTCTAAGAGTTTAAAAACCAGCACTGAGTACCAAATTCAAAAGTTCGCATGGACCAAAGAAAATAACAAAATTTCGAAAGTTAAAATAATCAAAATCTACCGATAAGTCACCACCCTGCCGGTGAGTCCTGAGGCCTCAACTAGCTGAAAAGAGCTGAAAAGAACTATGCAAACATCTCAGATACTCTTCAACAATCCGAGTTGTTGAAAGGTGACTTGTGTCGGCAAAGAATTTTCAAAGGCATTATTAATGCCAAGTTGAAAATGAGAAATGTGAAGAAAACGTGGGAATAAACAGTGTTCACACTACTATTTCCACGCGTTTTCTCCCCTATAAAAGGATGAGC